>MU836992.1:31222-48580 GCA_029603245.1 Rhizopogon salebrosus TDB-379 | reverse complement strand
CACAACTATAAGTGGAACACAAACAAATTCCTCTCTCTGGAACATTCTCGTCTGGTGCCCAGTAATCAGCACGCCATCTGATGGAATGTATTGCATAACCCAGAACTGCCACACTCGCGTCAGCCACCGAGGGTGCTTCGCAGAGAGGAGACATGACTCACAAATTGCCCTTGTGCAACAGCATCCTGTGCCCGCAAGCCTCGCGCTGATGCTTGCACCTCGGAGGGCATGCCATTTGCTCTGCCACAAAATCAGATCCGCAACCTGCGCATAATGCGTAGAATTGAAACAGGGGTTATTAAATGCGGAAGTTCAGGCGTCTATTACGGTATTACGGATGGGCGCTTAAAATACAGGGGTGCGCCATCCTGTAGAGATCCGTGCAATAGATTATAGCACCCAAAAAACTGATGTGCGCCGGCAATCATATGGGCTCGGCAGCGCTTTCTCTATTGATAGTTACCTTGGTCGGGTCGCCACTGATTTTGCTGATTAGTATTTAACTCATTAAGCTGGGCCTTGATCCCAGCGTTATAACGTTAGAGTCGCCATACACGGCAAATTTTAGCGTTGCCTAGAAGCCAACAGTATCAAGGCGATGCTGGTGGACAGAGCCAATTTCGTGAATTTTCATATGCGTCACCTATTGCACAAGGATAAGCAAACAAGTATGGTAGTCCTTAGTAGTAGTGTTGGCTACATAAGCTAAACATCATTGTACAAGTCCTCGTCCACTAGCAGGCTACCAATGAATGCATCAATGTCCTCTGGAATTAAATCATTTGTAATCATCTCCATGTCCTACAGCTTCGTTGAACAGTCGGTTCCTACTGAAAATTTCAGTCCATGACCATGCCGAATTGAAAACTTAAGCGGGTGAAGTCACCTGAAGCATACACATGTATTTGTCAGTTCTCCCCTCCCTTGCCTGAGTGTGCATGAGACGAACCTGGATAACTTGAAGAATGACCTTGCGCGCTGCCATTCTGGGAGCTTCTCGAACACGCGGAGCTGGCGTTTCAGAGCATCAGTTTGGAACATAAAAGATGCCCTGCTCAAGGTAGATACTACCTTGTTAGTGCATGCCTGTGGAAGAGGCACGTTCCATGTAGCAAGTCGGCAAAGTTCTAACTCATTTGGCGAGTCCGACAGGTGAGCGCTGAGCGCTGGGGCCTCGAGTCGAAGTGTTTGGGCATCATGATCATGATACTAAACCTGATAACAATGTACATGATCCACCGCCACCACGGTCTCGCAGTGAGTAGATGAGGATTTACCTTTCCATCAATGAGACAAGGCCCACAACAAGCACAGTAGCGTAGCGTAGGACACCTGCAGGTGAGTCTGCCGAGCTGCCACAAACCGAAAACCGTGGGCTCAGAAACCTCCAGTTGTTTGCGTGGGTTCAACTCAGCCAAAGTCCGACTCGGTTTGGCCGGCTCACCGAGCTTAGCCGAACTGTCAGCAACACTAGTCCGTAGACACCAATTACCTCTGCCATGGATATAAAACAGCACTATTTAGTAAAGCGCATTACACATGGTCAGGGATGAGCGCTCGAATTTCGAAAACGTACAGTTATCGCCTTCTTTCGTGACGTATGATGCGTATGTAGATATTCACTGCCAAGCAGTTCTCTGATCCTGATCCCCCGGCATTTCCTGTGCCACATCAGGGGCAGGGATCAAATTCTGGAACGGTATCACAGATACCACAGCATACCACCTGTTGTGCCTTGAATACAAAAGTCCGGGTAATAGGTTGCATTGACCACTGCATGCTGGTTGGCCTCTTCCACCCTGTGGCATTTTGAGGGACAGGTACACGGAAACGGAGGTTCTCAGCAGGTGGCTCAGCATACGGTATCCCAAGGTATGCCGCGGGCCGTATTGGGGTAAGTCTGGTTGCCGAGGTATGTCGCATATCCCACGTCAAACGTGGAGCTGCGAGTGGTCTGTGCAGGCGCGCCGTTGAGCAAGGCCACCGCAACAAGGCTCGGAACCTCTGTAAACATTTCAATGAGCATTCTTGAATAGAGGAAGTCGGAGAGTCAATTCTCCCGCCAGCAGAGACCTTATCATTCCTGGAAAACTACTTCTGCTGAATCCTGGATGCTGGCATAAGCCACGAGTAAGAGTCTGCTACTTACATGCAAGGCTGCGTGACGCGTGGTTGAAGGGCTTAGGGGACGTGCTTCGGAGAAAGCAAATTGGGTCACGGGATGCCTCAGAATCGGTAATACGGTTGGTACTAATGTCGCCGGTTCACACGGCACAACGAGCTCAGACACAGGCTGGTTTCCGTTGGAAGCGTTCAACTAAATATGAATTAATAAGTCGGGTCCAAGTCCGGTTAACATGGAACAGTTTTTGAGTTGAGGCATGTGGAACGGACTTGGCTTACTAGTACTATAGTACATAGTTGCAGGCAACTGCAAGCCATGTGACTTTGCCCGATGATCAATATATGCCAAGATGGAAAAATTAACAATACTTGCTGTAATGTACGACAGATTAAGAATACCGGATCAGTGATATAGTTACACTAAGATCATGATGCTGCAGGGACAAATGCAATCAGTCAACGAGCTTGTGGACTGAGATGGATAAAGTGTTCTGGAGGAAGGGTCATATTGTGCATGAAGGAGGACCACCTATCTTCCAACATCAAACCATTTTGCTGTCCTTGTGGGGGACTGTATAGCAAGGGAGCGCGGGAGTACTGTGGCCCTGAAACCTCGCGATACAGCCCTTCGAACTCGAGAGGTAGCCCTAGCCCCGTGTCTCCAAGATCATAGTCAACCACTTCCCTAATCTCAGGGATGCTGGTAAAGTGCGGCTGATAATGTGACATCTGGTATTGAGGAATGTTTTCAGTGGAGGGCATAGAGGAGCTCGTGGGCTGTATTGGACGTGGTATTTTTCCTTGGGAAGGCCGCGAAACCTGCTTGGAAGAAGATCTAACTAGCATCGTCCGGCCGCCAAACACGTCTAGTTCGTCAGGCTCGTTCTGTGTTCCAGAACACTCCGAAGATGGTATGTAACTAGCGTGTTGAAGGGGATCGATCCTAGCACGAAGCGCTTTTTCGTGAAGGCGAAGGAGAATGGGCTTTAGAGGTAAGATGATGAGCTCGGTAAGTGACAACCATTTTTACTCGAAACTCACCAGCGCCTTTTTGGCGCGGCTGCTAGTGAGCGCCGCTTCGTTGAACAACGTGCACGCTCTTTTCAGATGTTCAAATGGATCTGGCTCTAGCTTTATGCCCAGTCTTCGAGTGGCGACGGTGCCAACGATGACCTCAATAAATTATTGTTAGCGCAATTTATCAAAAGAGACATGTATTCACGTACTGCCGCTGTGAAGGCGAAGGACCAAATTCGCCACACTCGAGAACATACGAAGGGTTCTTTCGCAAATTGGTCGTCAGTTGCTGTGAGCAGTACACTGGCAGATCTGTAGGCAACTATGAATGATTGGCCTAGAGGGCTTCTGAGTGGATCTGAAGGGAAATCTGCCATGGCCTGCGCAAAAAAACCCCTGTGCAAGAACATGAGCGCTATCACTTAAAGTCAGTCACTAGGGAAACTTGAAGTTACTTCGACACGCACTGAGTTCTCTGTAATATGACTGAGCAAAGTAGCGCATCCCGGTGGGCACACCATCGGCATCAGTTGCATCTGTAGATACAGGCACAGTAAATTCTCGTATCTTGCGGTCCAGGTCGAGGATGGTTTGGTAGCTTGGTGACTTTGCAGCCTGAGTCGCCTCAACAACCGGTGCCAGGCATTCCACTGTGTACCGAGAGCTCCAGTTGCCGACTTTACAATGGATCAGTGTTCTTGTATATGCAGTCATGTGGCGAAATGACCTTACATCCAAGGGGGTTTTCGCCCGACTGGTACACAGCCTCGTCGTGGTCACTAGGGATTTGGCAATCGACGAAGGCAGGCATAATCGCGGGAGGGCGTCCGGTGACTAGACTTTGCCAGAGAGACAGGGAAAAGAGAGTCCAGAAATACGAGCGGCGTTCGTATGCTTCTAGTCCCACAAAGCGCCATCGCGAGGGATCCTTGTCTGCATGGCAACATTAGCCACGTATCACTGGTTGCCTTGCAAAAAGACGACATACGAAACCCAATCTAAGGATGCTCGTCAGCGGACTGTTGGTTAAATATGAATTAAGAACTAACCTGGAGTGCGACTTGACCAGCGAAGTTGAGAAGAGAATAGCAGTTTTCTAGGTTGCTCTCGACGCCGCTCATGCCGTTGTAAACGCTCATAAGATGCAACACCTTGACTGTAACCACGGATCGGTTCACAAGTACATTTTGCAAGCACAAGGCAGCGCGCGCCAACCTGTAGTAGTGCTGCGCTTCGATATTATATGGGGGGAGGTCAGGGTCAAGCAATGCTCCAAGCGCTAGTACAATGAGTAGTAAGGCCAGGTCATGTGGACCATATGCCGGCGGTTGCAACGAACCTATCCTCCGGTTGTATATCGATGGGATGACACCGTGCACAATTTGCTGTCGCGAAACTATTTGGAACATCCATGAGAGGGACTTGAGGAAAGTATCACATAATGCAACAGCACGGGAGTGTGTCGGCAGGTAGATTTCTATCATCTCTCGGACGGGGGTTGTAGGGATATACGAGGGAGTCAAAGGAAAACACTGGTCAAAGACCAAGATTTGAGGATGTAGTTTGATTTCGGTCAGTGGTGGTGCAGTTTCAGAGCTACCCTGTTTTGCAGCCTGTGCAGCCATTGGTCGCTGGAGCTCCGACAGAATGGATGAGACAAACCAGTAATAAGCTCTATGACTCAGGTGAGTTTCTAGCTTGTCATGGACAAACGTCTAGTCCGTACCTCAGAACCTCCAGAAGGTCCGAAGAAACGCGTAACCCCAGACTGCAAGTCACCGTCGAGGTGCAAAGAGCCTAAAGCATCTATCACACAATTCTCTGTTATCGTGGATGCGATGTCAATGTCGTTCTCGTCATCTGCCTCCTCGATTGTCCATTTCCTGGTCAGTAACGGATGGGGCTCAGAGGATGTGTTAATCTGCACGATGGCAAGAGCATCTTCAAGTGAGCGCATTCGCTCTTCCAACCTGGCAGCCTTGTGACGTAGATATTCTTCGGCAACACCGACGAAGCTGATGACGGGAATGCCACTGTCAGACCTGGTGCACCTGTGTATAGCACTATGCTTACCGGCTACCCTTTCCTGGAGGCATGGTGCCTACGCATGATTTGCATGAAAGATCTGCATCCTTGACATCATCGATGAATTCTTACCATTGGGGCAGAGCATCTTGCATCCTCTTTTGACACAAGTAGAGCATGGCACTGTGGGTACGATCAGTCCGATGTCCAGGACAACTTTAAATATTCAATTTACCTTGCCTGTCACATCGGGCTTTGAGTCTTGACAGGCCGTAAATAGGACGAAGAACGGACAGATGGATTGAAAACACACCTACGACACTCAGCACATGCTATTTCTCCTCTCGTGCGCTTTCCCTCCTTGCTACTGCTCATCGCAACACAGGGAAGATCGGCGGGGTCTGACTGCTGTTCAAACATTACTATTTGTGTTTAAATGGGGCGACCGTGGGGTGAGGTCATATTAAGGCCAGTTCCTGTTCAATTCAAATGACCTGAAGAAGATGAAGTGATAGAGTTCAAGTTGTTGTCACACCAAACATATGCCACAGCAACCGCAGACCGGATAATCAGTTCCCGCGAACCCTTTTTCTCTTGCATGCCACACTGTGCTTCGAGGTGAGATTCCACCGCCGATCTTTTCCTGATACATTCCCTTATCTCAGTACATCACCGCCAATAGCAGGCGCTCACGACTACAGGTGATAAATCCCTGTGGCTCTCGGGCCAGCCAGCTCTAGCCCTGCGTATTGTAACGACCGTTGGATCCCTACTAACCACGACTTGGAGCACTGCTTATCAGATGCGTGGTCCCTGCCCATCCCCTTTTTGCTCCATCATTGGACTTCGGGTCACTCCCTTTGTCAGTTCCAGGTACCAACTTATAGTCCATGATACGCGATGTACGTATTACTTATATCGAGTAGAATGCTTGGAACGAGGACTGAATTCAATAGCTTGGTTCTCTTACGATAGCTATTGATGTCTCACCGTTTAAACAAGACTTAAAACGGTATAGGACCGAGCCAGGTCACGGGTGGCGGCTTCGCCCATTATTCATGAACCTCGAAATGCCCACGATGTCGGAATACTTGCTCTTACTACTAAGTACGTTCCGCACGAAGATGTTCTTTGACTTCATGAATATCGCCAGCAGCGCAACCGCCGCGATGAAATGTCAGCAGACCATCAAATGGAACGTTTTTGATGACGTCGAGGCTACCGACAGTTGCTAACAAATGTTATGGGTGAAGGTCATAACGCCGTTCGTCCACCGTGGCTGTTCGATTATAAATCGTGTGCCTACTTGTTGCATCGAGTTGAAGCTGCCAATCGTATTTAGAACCAATCAAAGTCGGTCGAAAAGCGCTTCAAATGTTGCTTTTTAAGCTTCCCGTTTATGCACAATTCCTCCAAATTTGAGCTAAGTATTTATTTAGGCCTCCTCCACCGATCAAAGGCCGTCCCTAGCACGAAGACCGATAACGACAGGTAAAGAGAAGCACCGTGACAACTTTGGTCTGTTCCTGATTGGCACATCCCTGGTGACCATGCGTTCCCGGAGCCACGAGGACATGCGGGTGCCCGGTCATAGCCGCCGTGATGCATCTTTCGGTCAATGGCTGGTCGTGTTTATCGTAAATGACGGCCATAACGGGCGACGGCGCGAAGGCTTAGCTGTCTCATTCACGGTAGAAGACTCGTAGCGCGAGTAATCTGGTAACATTTTATATTCTACCGAGAAAGAAAAGCCGCTGACGCCTGAAAGGCGTAATAGAAGACAGTACGGTAAGACCATGAAAAGCCAAAACCACACGCCCGAGACTCGGAGTTTCATAGTTTCAATATAACGGTAATTTTTGTGCTTGGGGGGATCCGTTTATCTCGGGGAAAATGTAAGGAAAATACACTACTGTCGTTCCACTTAGGCAGCTCGCCCAAGGAGGCCCCAGCGCTATATCTAGAGTCCCGAGCCATTCAATTCATTCATTGCGCAGGGGCGAACCACTTTATGCCATCAGCCCTTACAACTGCTGCCGTTCAATACCGGCTCAGCCTTTCATCATAAAAAAGTTCCGACTCGGAGCACGTATATACACCCTTTATGCGGTAAGAACATTTCAAACCCCTCTATCAAGTATCGTGTTTTCTTGGCTGTGCAGAACTTTGCCAATTTGCAATTCCGAGATCACCTGGGAAGAAAGCCCTAGTTGTGTAGGCGCCTTGGAGGCTACAAGTCGGACACACTAGATACTACTGGATACCATTGGCAGGGCACCACTGCCATTTATTATTGCGCGCTTTTTTGTCAAGAGCCTCCGATATGACACATGCGCGGGAGCTGCGATGTATTAACTGGGCTTGAGGATGAGAGCTTAGAACTTCAAGTACAACGAGATTACACGGGCTCTGGATGTCCAATATTCTAGAGTAGAGACAGTACGATTTGATAGTATCCCGTATCTCACACGATTGTGCATGGAGTGGTTTAACCATTGGCTATCGCCGGCGGGCGGAGCGTCAGGGCCAACCTCCAGTCAGAGGTGTGGCATGTGGCGGTTCATTGTAATATTAAAGATGGAACAATTACCTTCCTTCTATCTGGCCCGCCTACGGGAGAAGAATAAGGGCGGTCAGCTTCTCCTCAAGTTTCGGAGCTTAGGAAAAATGCAGGCTCCCATGAATGACGATCTGCCACCTGGCTGGCTGGCGTCTTCGAAGGCCCGTTGAGCATGGAAGTGACGTACGAGGGTCTCCCGCACAATTTCGGTCATCTTGTCATCAACAAGAACCTCAATGTGTGGTTATAAAAAAATCAACAAGTATGGTAAGCGGATAGATAGCGCACTTCTCAATTTCATTCATCCACTGCAGAACAATGCGAGCTGTTATTCCCAGCTTGTACTACCCGTAATTACTCCGCTAGTAGCGCCGACCTACTCTTCTTCAAATATCAGGCAACTCTGTCTGGAGAAATTAACTTATTGGCTGGAGGATTTGAACAGCCCTTCGACTTGGCGCACATCTCTTGCACCTTCGTCGTTTAAATAACATATTATTCTCCCGCAGCGTCCATTTATATGATGATGGTCACCGTCGCTGAGGATAAACATTACGGAATAATAGAAGAAAAACTCGTGGTTCTGCTTCACATGTTCCGCCGATGTAGGCGTAGCAAGAGTCCGAAGCCGGTACTTCCGCGGTGAGTCCCATAATGAACAAGGTGCCATTAAAGTTTAGCTCCTGGCTCATGGAACGGCAGGTGAGATTAGTAAATCCAATAGATTGTCACATAATGGACAAGGTTCTGTGGCACCGCCGGCAATCTCCTACTCTAGTTAATGCACCCGTTTCGTGCGATCTCGATTAGGACATGCGCACGTACGATGGGTGCTTTCGTGATTTGTTTGGGTTGATGGCACAAAATATTTTCCGCTGCGCGTGGTGGCCTGCAAGGAAAATGATGCAACCACAGGGTCTCGGAGAAAAAATTATAAGTCGTCGTGCTCTTCTTCAAATGTCAACCAAGGCTATGTGCAGGACGTATATATGGTTCTCCTTGAACGTCCACTTTCATCATGACGGGCACCGTCGCTGAAGATTGACATGTATGCTGTCTTGACAGTAGAGAATTAAATGTGAGGGGATAAATGTAGTAAGAGGCCTCAAGCCTGGTGCACCTATGATCTTGATAACGACAGACGCACGTAGGATGGGGACTTCCGTGTTTGTTTGGGTTGTGGGTTTTCCGCCACGCATGGTGGCCTGCAAGAACAATGATGCAACCACAAAGATGCGGAGAGGAACTGCTCACGATAATTACGCCGCTCTACTTTTCTCCAAATGTCAACCAACGCTATATGCAGAAAGTAGATATAGTTCTCCTGCAACATCCAATTAATCATGATGGTCACCATAGTTGATGATTGACCTGGAAACTTTCATGGCTTGCTTGGGTTGAGGATGCTAATTATAGTTCCTCCGCGCGTGGTGGCTTGCAAGGACAATGATGCGACTACAAAAGAGATCAAAGAGCAGTTACTCCGATTGTTACGCCGCCCTGCTCTTCTCTGGGTGTCAGTCAACGGTGCTTTCAGAAAGTAGATATCGTTCTCCTGCGGCATCCAGTTGCATCATGATGATCATGATTGACCTGTATGTTGTCTCGGCAACGGAGAACTAGATGCGAGGCTCGTGGTTCTTACTTGATAAGTTTGGGCTCCACGGGGATCACCGCATGTGCAACAGGCATCAACTCCTAGACACGAGACAAAGCATGGCAAGAGAAAAAGTTGGCAGTTCTGCGGTGAGGAAGCAATATCATCAGACTGAGTATGCTCTCTTACTTTTTGTGCAGCTTCTCATGCGACCTCGATTGTGAGGACCTCGGTGACTGGAGGTACTGACGTTATTTCAACCGAGTGTGTGGTGAAGCTCGTGGCCTGGCTTCAAAGTTTGGTCTCCACGAGGACGGCAGCATTTGCAAAAAGCATTCGCCCCTGGAAACATAGCAAGCTGGAAATTGAAGTGACACGTCGAGACTGAATAAGCTCTCTCACCCTAGCTTGGTGCAGCTATTTGTATTTGTGTGATCTTGATTAAGACATACGGGTGTAGGGTGGGGGCTTTCGTGGTTTGCTTGGGTGGAAGGCACTAATTCTATTTCCACATTGTGCTGTGGCTAGTGGGGATAAAATTGCGCCCGCAAGGACTCGAGGACAGAGACACAATAACGCTTGCGGAACCGAATTCGCTAGATGGAGACGGAGGGGCTACTGCCACAGCCAGACGGCGTCTCCGTAAGTCTGATCACCAGAGCAATCTTATCTTATCAGATATATAACAGTTAACGCTGGGAAACATGAAAGTTTACCTCTGTATGTATGTACTGGTATTTTTTCAGGCGCGGTATTCCAAAAGAGGCGGAGAAGCAGGGTGCCGGTGGTAGGTTTCATCAAGGCGATGGGGGGCAGTGTGGTGAGGGATTTATTTTTAAGAGCAAGCCACACCGCGGAGAGGTCAGTTAGAAGGATGAGTGCATCAGGCACAATTGACAATGAGGTTTGAATGGTGCTGAATCGTAAAGAGCCGGAGCCCCCAGGTCATAGTGCCTATGTCTTGGCGATCGCCACGGAGACTAAGCTTCTAGGATGAGTCACGATCCTGTTTCCCCTGGTTTCCTTCAGACTGTGTATGTTAGGATCAGATCGCGATAAAGGAGAGTGGGGGGGATGAAGTTTGAGGATCTGTAACGTTATTGAGCTGAGAGAAGATCTTCGGGTGTGGGTTGTTCGGTGGGTTGTCCGTTAAGTCCGTTAAACGTCAGGTCCCTTGAGTGACATCTTTTTTCGGATGCGGGTACATGCGGAGTCTTCTCCATTCCATCGTGTTCCCTCAATTAAAGCGGTTGTAGAGATAGGATCGATAGACTGGCCGTCGTTGTAGACGTTGTTGAGAATGTTGTGGGCACCGAGCAAGTAGCGTGACGCGTGACTCTGAATGTGTCACGGCTCGTTTGTTGAGCCTTGGGTTGTTTTTTTACGTGCAGGACGACAGCAGGCAGACCACGACAGCATTGGAGTCTCGACAACCACTCTGTCCAGTTTCTTAGTCCAGGCTAACCTGGAACACTTGCATTTGGGTTTCCAGTTGACTCGTAGGCTGTTCTTAAGGAGATTCGTTCCCTGGGAAGCGGCGAGGCTCCGCAGCAGTCGTTCCGAAGGGTTAACTTGGAGTTGTAATTTCGTCGCAGGCTGGATTGTTGGTAAGTAAATTCTTTGTTATAAGTGGCCTGTCCGCCATTTCCGGCCGGTCAATAAAATCTCATCATACCCGTTTTCTCGTTTAGCCTTTGTTATCACAGATCTTCGACGCTATCGCTCAATTCCCTTTTATCCTGTACAACCTTGTAAAACGTAACAATTCCTTTTTCCTTATCCCTTCCCCCCTCATGTTGACTCCCTGTCCCCCTCCAGCACCTCCCCTCCCCATCCCTGGGTCGGGCGCTAACGACCACCTACTGGTGTGTTGTTCCTGCCATTCCTCAACCCACTAATCCTTAGCTCCTCTGTGCAGACGACTCACAATGAACTATCCCCCACAATTAGCCGCGCAACCTGGTTCAAATCACCACAACCAGTTCCCCCAACGTCCTCCTTCATCACAACAACACAATCCCATGTCGTTCCTCGCCGGGGGAATGCCCATGAGCACCAGCGGTGGTGTCCCCATGAATCCCGCCGCAAATATCCCAATGAACGGTGTAAACATGGCTATGAATCCTGGCAGCAGCATGAACATGAATTCTGCCATGTCCATGAACCAGCACAACATGGGCATGAACATGAACATGAACATGAACAACATCAACCCCTCCTTCCTTACCGCTTTTCAGAATGCCCAAAATCCCCAGAAATATCCCAACTATCAAGGCTCTCAGCAATCTATACCCCCTTCTACGCCTAATCTTGCTTCTACCCAGGGCCACGGCCAGTCGATATCGCCATCACAGCTCATCACGGCTTCCCCCTCACAACTCATGGGTGGACCCTCTCAACAATCACATCCACAAGGCCCCACTTTGACCCTCACCCCCGCACAGCTACTCCAGCAACAACAAAGCGGCATGAACCAGCCCTCCATGAATATGGGCACCATGCACCCGACTATGGGCGGTATGAACATGAATATGGGCGGCGGTGCAGTCCAGAATGTGAACATGGTCAACGCCATGCCCAACATTAGCGGAGGCGCGATGAACATGGGCGGTAGTATGCAGAACATGACCGGGAATACGATCCAGAACATGGGCATGTCCAATATGATGAGCGGTATGCCTAACCTCAGCAACCCTCAGATGCGCGTGGGTATGACGTCTCAGCGTTGGGCGCAGATGCCGGCGCAGGATCGTATGATGTTCATGCAGTGGCAACAGCAACAGCAACAGCAACTTGGCCTTGGTCAAGCACCAGGAACTCCTAGTCAGCAACACCACGAACGGGGCCCTAGTCTGACCCACGACCGCCCACCAAGCCAGCTTGGGAGACGCGACCGTGATTCAAGTCAATCGCATGACAGGCAGCCCAGTCAGCAGCCGCAGGATCTCTCTCAGATCAATGACCGCCCCTCCTCTTCCGCCTCCATCCGCTCCCACCATTCGCACCACAACGTCGATTCTGGCCTGATGCCCCCGCCATCCTCTCGACCCGGTACTTCCAGCGGCGTCATGGGTGCTCCCAACGTGAATCCACGCATGAATCCCCAACCCATGAATCTAAACTCACACCTTAATATGACGACCGGTGCCAACATAAACCCGCATATGAATCAAGCCTCGCATATCCCCCCAGCGATGCACACTCATCAGGTCCAACAAAACATGAACATGGGCCTGCCCCCGCAGAATATTAGTCCTGCGATGAACCAGGTGCAAAATCCGAATCTGCATATGAATCGCCCTCCAACGAGAGCGGACTCGTCTCATGGACTTACCGCGTCGCCCAGGCAATCGCCAAGGATGTCAGGGATGATGAATCTTGCTGGTGGTCCTCCCGGGGGCATGTCTGGCAACATGGGCGGTCAGGTCAACCTTGGAATACCGGCCATGTCAGCTAGTACCATGGCAATGCATAATGCAGCCATGGGTGGTGTCCCCGGGGGAGGTAACATTGGTATGAATATGGGTGGCGGAATGAGTGCAGGCATGGGAACCACTGGCAACGCTGGTGTAGGTGGCATGAGCAACGTACCCAGCATTAATAACATGGGTAACCTTGGCCCGGTGAACATGAGTGCCAATACTGTGGGCGGTTTGGGAGCTGGCGGTAGCCTTCTAGGTGGCGCAGGGGGAGGTCTTATGGGCCCTCCTGTGATTCCTCAATCTTTGCAGCGGCCAGACAGAGAACAGATGATGCAGAGAGATCGTTCGGTTCCGGTTCATGGACGTGAGCAGGTGAGCAGTGCATCGCCAGTCTTCGCTTACGATACTGACTTGGCAACGTTCTTGTGATCTTTGATGCGTGTTTCACATCGCCCAGAGCATGCCCCCAGCGTCTGCAGCTCCGTTTATGGGTCAGGGTCTTGATAACGCCGGTGTCCCGGGATTAGGAAACACAGCTAGTGGCATGCCTCAGCAACAATCTCAACCACCAGTCAACCCACACCGACAATCTCCTGCCCGCCAAATTCCTCCTGGCCACCGCTCCCCTATGCCCGCTGTTCGGAAAGCTGCCGATATACCCCCCACACCCGCGCTTCCCGGTACGCCAAACGCTGCAGCACCACATACCGGCGCATCTACTACCCCGAAGCTGCCCCCTCATCTCGCGGCGCTCAATCCAGCAGTAACCAATATCTCCTACATCCCCTACACCGTAGCCCCGAAAACCGAAGCATCCACCGATGGTGAAGGCGAGAAAGTCCTAACCGATGGTGCTACTGACTCTGAAGACGCTGGTGCTACGTCCCAGGCTAAAATCGACGACCCTGTGAAGCCTCTGACCCCTGATGAGATCACTACGTTGAAGGAGATTATGAAACGTGATGCGGCTCATGACGCGCTATATCGCACGAAACAGGCACGTATGGCGCACGAATTGCGGACGCTTGGTCCTGCGGGGCGAAGTGCATGGTGGGAGCGTGATTATCCAAGCGTGGCTATCAACCGAAGGCCCGAGCGGTTTGACGTGCGATATCCTAGGCCATCGAATGCGGAACGGGGCTCGAGTATGAATAGGAAGAAGGGTGTAAGAAGAGAAGGTATACGGATGTGAGTCCTTCTTGGTCTTTCTTTTTGTTGACGGAGTTAATTGATTCTTGTGCATGAAATAGACCTAGGAAGCTTCCTCCTGAGCTGGCGAACCGCCCGGAGCAATTGGTGCCGATCAGACTCGAGTTCGATGTGGAGCATCACAAGATGCGCGAGGCATTTGTATGGAATCTGAACGGTAGGCTTGTTGCTCAAGTGACTATAATTCGCATGTGACGCTGATTGTATAGATCCCGTTATCACCCCGGAGCATTTTGCCCAGACGCTTGTTGAGGATTATGCGTTGGCCCAGAGTTATCACGGTGTCATCACGAGGGCGATTCAAGAACAGCTGAGCGACTACAAGGCGCACATTGCGAGCGTGGATGGCGATTGGAAACCCCCGACCTTGACGAGGGAAATGGCGTCGATGGATGGCTATAAAGCGGACGAGGAAGACGGGAATGACGCAGACATGCGAGAGACAGATGCCGAGGACGTCACGAAAGACTCTGATCACGAGTTTCTTGGAGGAGATGACCTGGCCGTGGGTCAGGGCAATCTTGACGATGAGGATGTGAAATGGTGGGAGTCATGGCGCAAGCGTTCACGACGGGAAAGCGTATTTTCTCGTGGCATCGCCTCGAGGAACCGTCGTAAACGGCGCAAGGTATCGGTCAAGACCGAAGAAAGCGATGCATTCGAAACTGACAAGGACCGGCCTCGCACTGCCGATGACTTTGAAATCGATGACAAGATTGTGCATGAGGATTTGCGTATCTTGATCAAGGTTTGTGATTGGTCTGGTTTTTATGTTTTATTGATTGGCGCTCATCTCTGGATCTTAGCTCGATATCATCGCGGGATCCATGAAGTTGGATGATCAGTTTGAATGGGATCTTGAGAATGTGGACGCGTCCCCTGAACAGTTTGCAGAGGTGTATGCCAAGGAGTTGGGTCTTGGTGGGGAATTCAAGTGCGTCGGGTTGAATGTCCACGATTTTGCCACTGACGTTTCGATCCGTCCAGAACGGCCATTGCGCATTCCATACGGGAACAAGTCCAAATCTATCAAAAGTCGCTATTCCTCGTTGGTCATACCTCCGATGGGACACTTGTACAAGACGATGATTTGAGGATGTCCTTCCTGCCCAGTCTTACATCAGGCGCCAGAACGATGGATCAGGTATCGTCGTTCACTCCAATTCTCAATTACCTCAGCGACGGCGAGATTGAACGTAGTGAGAAAGAGAGGGAGAAGGAGCTTACCAAGCGCAGAAAGCGGAATACACGGGGACGTCGAGGTATCGCTTTGCCTGATCGGGAGCCCAATCGCACGCACCGCACACCGGCCATTGGGTTCCCAGAACTGGATGCTGCAACGCTTGCGTTGGCCGCTGCGAGCTTACCGACATCAAGGCGTGCTGCGGCCGCCGCTGCTTCCCTTACGATTGCCAATATGGTGGCTTCAGAAAATGGCACAACCGTCATGCCGCTACAGTTGCCTCAGCAACATATACCCGCTGCCCCTGTTGGAAAAGAGAAGAAACCTAAAGGCTTATTTAAGGCGCCTTCTTATCCTCCTTCGGTGCTTCGCCCCCGTGCTCAGGTCACTGCTCCCACTCCATCGACAGCAGTTGAATCGACATCGATGCTACCTTCGACGTTCCTTGATAATGAAGCGCCTGTCTCCTCCGTCAGTAACCCTCCTCCCGATTCGCGAGCTGTTGCAAAGAAGGCCAAGGAACTCGAAAGAGAAGCGAAGGAAAAAGAGTTCGTCGACGGACAGCATGCCAATGTGATCAATGGTGTGTGGCACTGCTCGAACTGCGGTTGTCCGGAGAGCGTTGCCATTGGACGAAGGAAGGGCCCGTTGGGCGACAAATCGCAATGCGGTGCATGCGGTACGTTGGTTTCTTCCACCGGATCATGTACTGTGTTCTGACGCTTCATCATGGTTCAGGTAAATTCTGGCATCGACACCGCAGACCCCGCCCTGTGACATATAATCAGGATCCAGAGTACCATTTGGGCCTGAGGCGGGAAACGGACCAGGTAAAGACTGGGGTGAAACGAAAAGGGCGACCGCCGAATTCTCAGCTGGCTGCTGAGAAATCAGACCTCTCCGTCGAGATCTCTTCTCGATTGGGTGTGCAGCCTTCTGAAGATGACAGAGCCGTTTCGCCAGTATCCACTGCGTCCAGTGACACGGAAGCTCCTCTTGCTCAGCGCGTCACTAAACTAAACGGTGTTAGCCACGACTCCGCTCGGGGACTTGGGTCGTCTCCTGGATCTCCTCATCCAGGAGGGAGTGGGAATACGCGTCCCAGTTCGCCCAGAGAAAGTAGTACCCATGCTCCAGTTTCAAATGGCTCATACGTGCGCTTTTTCTCTTTGAGGCCTGGATCTTATTGATGCTGAACATTAAGTGAACAGGCCGCTCCGTCGTGGCTGGCTACAGCAATTCGCGGACTTCAAGAACAATACCCAGATGATAAATTCGAGGCAATCCTGCGCAGACCGACTCCCCGTGCTATCCCAGAGTGGAGGATGAAATGTCTGGATTGCCCTGGCAAGGTTCGTCCATGCAGCACTGCTCTTCTTGGCAATGAACTTATATGCTCGGTTTTGCAGTTATATAACTCTGGGCCTGGAGAATCGCTGCAGAACTATGAAGTCCATCTTAGAAACCGACAACATCGATCACGGGTAACCGCTCGTCTGGCACCTGAGGCGCCTGCATCATAGTGGACGTGTTATCTTAGTATTTCGTCTTTTGTGCATTTGTTGTGCTCATTCGCTATCTGTATCATGTATATACCTTTTGCTTGTAATCGCTATTGGATCGTAATCACTATGATGCTCCGAATTTGAGCGCGGTGGCACTGAGCTAGTTGAAGGTCCGTCCACTTGATCGATCAAGGCGTGGTCATTGTATGCTCACATGACGATGTCTGTAACTTGAAATTACTTCACCTGTCTACTCCCATCATGTCTGGCACAGTTTGGCGACCAGAAGATGATCCGAAGATCAGGCCCCCACTTCATGTAGGCGAGGTATACAGGCCCGATATACTGAACGTAATCGAGTCGTCGATCGATGGACTGAGTGAGGAGCTGAGGGCATTAAGTCTCAATATTCATGGTAATCCACCCTCAGCCTGAGAGCTGCGTTTCCTTTATGTATCAACGCAGTCTACGCTCACACATTTTCGAAAGACCACCCGGAGCTGAAGTTCGAAGAGAAGTGTGTTGTATCTCATCCTAAGCTATTGCTATGTGCAAACGCTTAGAGCATTGTCACAGATATGCCCATGATGCATACACTGTGTTCATGGAAAAGCACGGTTTCACAGTGACTAGGAACTATCATCTCGAGACTGCCTGGGTGGCTACCTACACCCATGGACAGGGAGGGCGTATCCTGGGTGTTAACTCTGAAATGG
>MU836992.1:0-30975 GCA_029603245.1 Rhizopogon salebrosus TDB-379 | reverse complement strand
TCGATCGATGGACTGAGTGAGGAGCTGAGGGCATTAAGTCTCAATATTCATGGTAATCCACCCTCAGCCTGAGAGCTGCGTTTCCTTTATGTATCAACGCAGTCTACGCTCACACATTTTCGAAAGACCACCCGGAGCTGAAGTTCGAAGAGAAGTGTGTTGTATCTCATCCTAAGCTATTGCTATGTGCAAACGCTTAGAGCATTGTCACAGATATGCCCATGATGCATACACTGTGTTCATGGAAAAGCACGGTTTCACAGTGACTAGGAACTATCATCTCGAGACTGCCTGGGTGGCTACCTACACCCATGGACAGGGAGGGCGTATCCTGGGTGTTAACTCTGAAATGGATGCGCTTCCTGGGATCGGACACGCTTGCGGACACAACCTCATTGGAATATCTGGTGTAGCGGTAGCTCTTGCAGCCAAGGCCGCAATGGAGAACTTGAACATTGACGGGAAGGTGATTCTGCTGGGTACACCCGGTATGTCGATGTCTGCATTTGTGATGGTTGACTGCGGGATGACGCTCGAGGCAGCTGAGGAGGGCGGGTTCGGCAAAGTTATGCTGTATGAAAAGGGGGCTTATGATGAGATGGATGTATGCCTCATGTCAGTTCCTCTCATATCAGGTGATCAGGTTGAGTCAACCCGTTTTGAAGGTGCCATCCCGCACCTGGTCCTCGGCACTCCATTAGTTTGAGTGGCTGTTTGGCTATCTCTCGCATTACTGTAGAGTATGAAGGTCACACGTGAGCATCTTTCGTATTCCCTCTACCGAGTTATAGTATTCAATTTCTCGCTTCCGGATGTCTGTAGTGCTCACGCTGGGCTAAGCCCATGGGAGGGACAAAACGCACTCGACGCTGCGGTCCTTGCATACAATAATGTTTCCCTTCTTCGCCAACAGATTAAACCTACCCACCGCGTGCATGGCATCTTTGAAGGAAAAGATTGGGCTCCGAACAGTGAGATTTCCACTCTATCCGTAGAAATAGTTGAAGATAATTCATGTAAAAAATTTAGTTATCCCGGACCACGCTATAATGCAGTAAGTTGACATCAAATATCGCCCGCCTCAAGTGCTCTAGATACAATCGCAGGTGGTTAGTCCGTGCTCCCACAACGGCGGAGATGGAAGATACCAGGAAGCGCGTCGTTGCCTGCTTCGAGTCAGTCTTCATTTTTGACAACCCATTGATTAAGCAGCGTTATATATATGCACCACAGAGCGGCTGCGCTCGCATCCGGATGTAAAGTTAAAGTCACGATTGGATCCATAGGCAATGAAATCAGGCAAAACAAAGCACTTGGTACGAAAGCACGGGATGCAGTAGCTCGGTACTGAACGTCATACCAGGCGATGAGCTTGCTGATGTTGTTCTGAAGCGCTATGGTGCTATCGATTACGAGTGGGGTATTAAGAGCGCTTCTACCGACTTTGTGAGTGTTTTGCACTACTGAAACTTGATACAGCGATCTGATGTTTCGGATCGAACAAGGGTAACATTACATACTGTGCGTACGACCCTGGGTGGTGACAATTGCTGATGAAACGTTGGTCCCCCAGTGATGCCTGGCCTTCACCCTGGTTTTTGTAAGTAGTGCAAATTCAGAACGAATGAATAAGACGCCAATGGTTCTGTCCCAGCCATCCCAACTATTCCTGATGGTGGGAACCATACCCCAGGATTTACAGAGGCTGCACGTTCCGAAGCATCCCATAACGCCTGTTTGGTGGTATCGAAGGCGCTTGCGGCCGTAGGCATGCGGGTGCTGACTGACGAAGCGTTCCTCCAGAAAGTAGGTGTCGGTGTCGTTCAGGCGACAACCTGCTGACTTGGTCACTGCAGGTCAAAAACACATTTGAGGAAGATAAGAATCAACGAGTGTAATAATTATAAACGTCACCGCGCAAATGTACTCATAGTAGAATTGGTTATACGCTAGTTTGCGCCAAGTTACCATCCGGGCCGATGACCGGACCGTCGCTTCAACTACTTGAAGTACTTCTGTACATAGACTATAGTGCCTGAACCGTCAGCACATGACCAAGATCAGCAGACCACCATGAATCTTGGAGACTTTTGACGATCCTAATCTTCATTTGAACTGATCCTGACATGGCGAACACTGATATTCTTTGGCGACCGGAAGACGACCATACGGTCAAGCCGACACTAGATGAAGGGGAAGTCCATCGACCGGATATCCTTGCGGTCATAGATGCTACTGTCGACAATCTTAGCAGCGACCTACGAGGACTGAACCTCGACATCCACGGTGAGGTCACGTCACCTTTACTGGGGAGAAATGTCCGCCTATCATGACATAGTACTGAATTCAATGCACAGGTCATCCAGAAATTAAATTCGAAGAACGGTACGTCACATCTCCACTCGAAATTTGCCGACAGTGGCCTGATCAACCACTGGCCGATCGCTGCTCAGATACGCGCACGATACATACACCTCTTTCCTAGAGAAACATGGATTCGAGGTCACAAGGCACCACTTGATGGAGACCGCGTGGGTTGCGACCTACACCCATGGCAAGGGTGGCCGCGTTCTAGGAGTAAACTCAGAGATGGATGCGCTCCCGGGCATCGGCCATGCGTGTGGGCATAATCTTATTGGCATCGCAGGTGTCGCTGTCGCTTGTGCCGCGAAAGCGGCGATGGAGCAGCTCAATATCGACGGGAAGGTTGTTCTACTTGGTACACCTGGTCTGTCGTCATACCATATACCCTTGACCGCGATGGGCCGATCACGTATCTTCGATAGCGGAGGAAGGTGGATTTGGAAAGGTGAAACTATGGGAGATGGGAGCATACAAAGAAATGGACGTTTGTCTCATGTCTGTGACCAGGCCTGCCTGAGCATTAGTGCTATTGTTTTATTGTTGACTCACGTTTGTAATAGGTGCCACCCTGCTCCTGGCCCCCTTCATTCCATCAGCTTGAGCAGCTGCCTTGCGGTCATACGTCTGGAGATAGAATACACGGGTCATACGTGCGGTCTCCTGAAGTCTGTCTCCTATGAATCGATCTTAACTCTTAGCCCGCAGTGCTCACGCTGCATTGAGTCCCTGGGAAGGCAAGAATGCTCTGGATGCAGCTGTTCTTGCATACACGAATATTGCTTTACTTCGCCAGCAAATCAAGCCTACGCACCGTGTGCATGGCATTTTTGAGGGTCATAATTGGGCACCGAATAGTGAGTCACATCTGTTGTTCACTACGGGATATATCCCTGAAAGCATATGCTGCAGTCATTCCGGATTACTCCAAGATGTAGTATGTGTAACACCGGGCTCTAGACTCGAGGCATGTGATGATGCGCTTCAGCTATTATATTCGTGCACCAACGACTGCCGAGGCGGAGGAGACACTCAAGCGTGTCGTTCCCTGTTTTGAGTGAGTCATCATTCTGCCTTCACGGGCCTTGAGTCTAAACTTCATTGCAGAGCAGCAGCCCTTGCAACCGGAACGACCGTCAAGGTTACTAGAGGACACACTGGGAATGAGCTTGTGCAGAACGAAGTCCTTGGTACGTCCTATGGTGATCTCCCTATGGTCCCCATTATAGTTTTGTGTAGGAAACGAATTGTCTAATGTGGTTAAGAAGAAGTATGGCTACATTGACTATGAGTATGGGATCAACAGTGCATCGACAGACTTTGTGAGCGTGCTTGTAATGCTGGT
The DNA here is from genome assembly GCA_029603245.1 of Rhizopogon salebrosus TDB-379. NCBI lineage: Eukaryota > Fungi > Basidiomycota > Agaricomycetes > Boletales > Rhizopogonaceae > Rhizopogon > Rhizopogon salebrosus. Next base: position 27,269 of record MU836992.1, on the reverse strand, counting down.
ACCTCAAAGCCTGTATACTGACATCAGCGAAGGGGAATATTTCGCATCGTAGGTCTTGGTTGTAATGACTGGCAGAGACTTCGAAGCTTACCATCCCAACCAGTGATGCCTGGCCTACACCCCGGCTTTTGTTCGTACTGATCTCTCTTCTATTGACGATAATCTCTCACTTCTAAACCACGTCCCAGCCATACCAACTGTTCCAGGAGGTGGTAACCATACCCGAGCATTCACTGACTCGGCTTGTTCGCAGGCTGCCCACGATGCTTGTCTCATTGTCTCAAAGGCGCTTGCATGGGTTGGCATGCGCGTGATTTCGGATGGTGAATTTTTGCAGCAGGTACGGATGGAATCTCCTTACCATTCCTGAAGTTTCGATTCATATTATTGTAGGTGAAAGAAGCCTTCAGGGAGTAGATGATGAGCAAGGCATGTCATTTTTGTGACAATACGGCGCATATAATACGAGAGACACAAATGCATTGCAATACGCAAGACCTCCCAAACGCTTCTAACCCAATCTGGGTCCGCAGCGGTGGTATCTGAAGCCATCGTAACATTCAACTGCAGTGGCGCTGCTTCAACTGTACTTTGAAAGTCGGCGCGCTTCAAGACGCGTTCAACCTGTGCGTTGTCTTTGCGCAGTGTATCACATCCCGCGGCAACACAACTCTTCGAATTTCCTTCGCGGTATTTGAAGATGAGGCATACTATATGCTCGTCAGGATTTTCCCGCCATTTCAATGTTTTCGATGCGTGAATTTAAGGCATTGATTTTATCTACTAAGTATGGTGAGATAAATCTCATTGTGCCAGATTTAAACACGGCGTATCAATGTATCAATGATATGGGTCATGCCCACTCACTTGCCAGTTGCTTGGTGAGAGACTGTTTTGCTGGAGGCTCTAAATGCTCAGCGACGATGATGCGTGACCAAGATCAGCCGACTCTGACCTCGGCGAGTGACATCGTTCGAGTGGTAGAAGAGGAACCGAGCACAGTCTTCATTTCAACTGATCGTTTCCGACATGACCGGAGTTCGGTCATAGATGCTTGTCAACAGTCTTAGCAGAGCTCCATATAATGTCACGTGACCTTTCATGACTTTTTGTGACTCCTGTCCTATTATTTCGCACCTAATCTGTAACGAAGTAATTAGAAAAAAATTGGGTTTGAGCAAAATTGAGTTAGTTCTGCAATTAGTGGTATAAGTAGTCTCGAAGGAAAGACACATACAGTGGTCGACACAGTCCTTGCATGTCACCCAAAAATGGGACGAAGGGCGAGCTGCACAAGATATGGAGTTGCAATCTGGAGAAGGCTCGCGAGCACAAGAAACAGAAGGTTGACGATGCCGAGACAGTAAGTGAATGACTGACCTACCCGTCAAACCGTAAACGCACGGACACCTGTTCCACTAATAGTGAACAACACCATGGAATATTCAGCGCAGAATCTTAGTAAGAACGGGATAAGAATTTACACGCTTGCATGTTCAAACAGAGAAATACAGCACGTAGAGGCCCTATAAAAAAAGAGGGAATGCGACCGGGGTTGTGTACATGATCGTCGCGTGTTAATACCGTATGCATGCCATGAATGGCACCAGCTGAGGAACCGAGCACCGTGACAGTCTTCATTTCAATTGATCGTTTCCGACATGGCCCAAGTTCACACTGACTCGGACATTCTTTGGCAGCCAGAAGATGCATTATCATACGGGCAAGCGGACACTGGAAGAAGGAGAAGTCTATCGACCGGATATTCTTGCGGTCGTAGATGTTACTATCGATAGTCTCAGTACCGACCTACGAGTACTGAGCCTCGATATCCACGGTATGGTCTTGTACTTTATTGATGAGAGACGCCCGCCTGCTGCTTTCATGACATACTGAACTAGACGCACAGATCACCCAGAAATTAAATTCGAAGAACGGTGTGTCACATCTCTACTCGTTTTCCGACATTTGGAGGACTAATCAATCACTGGCTGCTCAGATACGCGCACGATGCATATACTTCTTTCCTGGAGAAATGTGGATTTGAAGTCACAAGGCACCACTTCCTGGAGACCGCGTGGGTCGCGACCTACACCCATGGCAAGGGTGGTCGCGTTCTAGGGGTCAACTCAGAGATGGACGCGCTCCCGGGCATTGGCCATGCATGTGGACATAATCTCATCGGTATCGCGGGCGTCGTTGTTGCCTGTGCTGCGAAAGCAGCCATGGAGCTACTCAATATCGACGGAAAGGTTGTTCTGCTTGGTACACCTGGTATGTCATGCCATCCCTGACGCGACGGACTGATCACATGCCCTCGATAGCAGAGGAAGGTGGATATGGAAAGGTGAAACTATGGGAGAAGGGAGCATACAAAGAAATGGACGTTTGTCTCATGTCTGTGACTAGGCTGCCTGAACACCATTGTTTTCTTGTTGATCCACGTCCGTTACAGGTGCCACCCAGGACCTGGACCCCTTCACTCATTCAGCTTGAGCAACTACCTCGCGGTCATACGTCTGGAGATCGAATACAAGGGCTACGCGTGCGATCTGCTGAAGTTTTTCTCCTCTGAATTGATCTCTAACTCGTGGCTTGAAGCGCGCACGCCGCATCGAGCCCCTGGGAAGGCAGGAATGCGCTAGATGCATCCGTTCTGGCGTATGCGAACATTTCTTTGCTTCGCCAACAAATTAAGCCTACGCATCGTGTACATGGCATTATTGAGGGTCATGATTGGGCACCAAATAGTGAGTCACGACTGTTGTTCAGTACAGGACATATCTTTGAAAGCATGTGCTACAGTCATCCCAGATAACTCAAAGATGTAGTAAGTATGATTCTGGGCTCTAGACTCGAAGAAGGTGATGATGCGCTCCAGCTATTATATCCGTGCACCAACGACTGCCGAAGCGGAGGAGACGCTCAAGCGCGTCGTTCCCTGTTTTGAGTGCGTTACCATTCTGCTTCATGGACCCTGAGTCTAAAATCCATTGCAGGGCAGCAGCTCTTGCAACCGGAACGACGGTCAAGGTTACCAGAGAACACACTGGGAATGAACTTGTGCAGAATGAAGTCCTTGGTGCGTCTTCATGGCGGCCACCCCGTAATCCTCGCTAGAAATTTGTGTAGGTGACGAACTATCTAATGTGATTAGGAAGAAGTATGGCTACATTGACTATGTGTATGGAACCGCGACTGTATCGACGGACTTCGTGAGCCGGCTCATGTTAACAACTCAAAGCTTGCATGCTGATATCAGCGAAGGGGAATATTTCATACCGTGTGTCTTCGTTGTAGTGTCTGACTCCAAAGCTTACTATCAACCAGGGATGCCTGGTCTGCACCCTGACTTTTGTTCGTACAATTCCCTCCTTTAATAATGTTACTTTCTCACTTCAAAATTACATTCCAGCCATACCAACCGTCCCAGGAGGTGGTAACCATACTCCAGCATTCACCAAATCGGCTCGTTCGCAAGCCGCTCATGATGCAACTCTCACTGTCTCCAAGGCGCTCGCATGTGTTGGTATGCGCGTGATCACGGACGGCGAATTTTTGCAACAGGTGCGGAGCGAATCTCTTACTTTTCTAGAAATCACGATACATTTATTGTAGGTGAAAGACGCTTTCGAGGAGCAAATGAAGAATAAGGCATAAAGGTTTCGGAAAACACGGCGCATACAGCACGAAAACTTGAGTACATCGCGAGACTTACAATTACAATAAATCCTGATCTTGCTTCCCACCAACCTGATCGGCGAGTAGCTCACCAGGTTTCATGGGCTGGACGCACTGTTCTGAAGTTAGACAAGGGGACTAGCGACAGGCAGCAATAGCACTTACGGTCGAGTTCCCATGTCCAAGCTGAACTATCTTGCTTGACTAGGTGCATGTAGGACTGAGAAGTTGATCAATTCAGACCCACATCACTACAGTGAAACATCTGAGTTCCAACCTTTGCAATAGCGTCAGGGTGAAGTCGAACATCTGGGTTAGACTCCCAGGATGGGTCGTTGCGACGAGACTTGCTGCGGTCAGTGACGATACCTAATTCTACGTTAGACGATACATTTAGTAAGCTGCTGACAACATATTTACCGCCATCGATGATACTCTGTATAGCGCACTCAAATGTTCATCAAAATCCACACCATGAGAACAGGGAGACTCACATGAGCAACCTAAGAGTGGAGATCTCAGCCCATCAAACGCAGAGCGATACAGAAGATGCTCACATGGATATTCTGCTTACCGAACTCCTTGGCTAAGCTCTGTGACAAAGCTCTAATGCCAAACTTGCTCGCAGCGAACGCCGACGTCGTGGTGTTGCCTCTAATAGCAGCCGTTGCACCGGTGAAGATGAGCGTACCCTTTTTACGACCATCACCAGCAAGTCCTCCCTCGTTGGGCGTCTCTAATTCGAGCTTTGTGATCTCGAGAAGTGCCGCACGTGCAAAGGCAAAGGCCGCCACTACGTTAGTGTCGAGCGACTCGCGGACATCATCTTCTGTGATTTCAAGGAATGGCTTCCAGACACCATATCCCGCGTTAAAAAGCGCGACGCGGAGGGGGGAGGTAGGCCAGAGGGACTTGATGGATGCGAATGAAAGCTTGATCGATCCGGGTGTGTAGTCTTTGAGAGGAAATGTTGCGACCTGGTTTTATGGTTAGCACGACTGGGTCGCACAGACGTTATAGCAGCACCTCTCCGCCTGCTTGTTTGAGCTCGGCAGCGAGTTTATCAAGGTGCTCTGGTCCTCGGGAAATGAGAGCGACTCTGTAGCCCGATTTGGCGAAGAGACGACTGTGGAGTATTCATACTGTCAGTACATGGCAGAGGAGGAACGTGATATGTATGTACGCGGTTGCAGCTCCGGTGCCTGCACGGGGGTCAGGAACTACGTATTTGTACCCACTGAAGATACTTACCGGTGCCATTGCCGATACCAGCGACCACGAACAAAGGGCGAACTGAAGACATCTTTCTGGCTTTGTGAACTTGGAGAACAGATGAGGACCAAATCTTCTGTTGAATATTTATATGAACCCCTCTCGGTGGCAACAGGCTGGCGCGAAGTCGCGATCATGACCAACAACATCAGTCAGCTTCAGTCAGTACTTAGTCATTCCCCTATGATTCTCGCGCATTGCTACCGCTGTTACGTTCAAGTTGCAACGTTGATGATTGGTCAAGCTTCAAGGCTGCTGGCTCAACAATGTTTTCCAAGCTCGCATACTGCTGCTACCATGGGATCGCAAGACAAGGGATTGGGATTGGATGATGTTATATTGTAAAGAAGACATCGAACCGCAAATCATATGCCTTGCTGGATGGGGTTGAGGATCCTGTTCAGTCACGTCACGCGACACTTTCCCAGGCCCATCACGATGAGCAACGAGCAGTGTAGAAAATGCTTCAGGGAGGAATCATGGGCGCTCTGGCAGGAGCCTTACGTCAAGTTGCTGGTAGAGGCCCGGGAGTCTTTCGCGTCATACAGATGGAAAAGGAAGTCCTGGGAGGCGGACAAGATTACAAGGGAGATGAAGAGCGATGTCCAAACACAGGATACGATGTATTCAGTCCAAGGACGACGAGTTTCTGTCTAAACAGTTGCTCAGTCTTGAGTAATTTCTTCCACCTGAAGGGGAAGAGATTATTTGAGACGGCTGAAACTCGGGCTCAGGCTTACGCCGAGACACATGAGTTTGATAATTGAAGCTGAGTACACTTCAGTTTAACAGAAGTCCTGCCAATGGCCCTACTGCCATCCAACCATCTATCTACAAAGATTATGTACACTCGCTATTCATCGTTCATTCTCTTACTATACCTGCAGAATGTAATTTTTTCAACACATTCGCAGTGCAGGAGTTATACATGTCATCGGGGACGCAGGTGAACCGGTCATTATCATGCCGTTGATGTCGAGAAACTCAAAGGAAAGACCTTCAATAATGAAATTATCCAACTTCATGGTATTGCCCGACAATTGTCAGAGAGAAAGCACCTCATTCCTAGACGCTGATTACTGAAGGTGGGTGATGAGGAAGTAGTAAAAGTCTATTTCGGAACGGGCGAATCTACCAGGACAGCTCAGTGGCTACCACCCAGCGCAATATGTCCGGCCTTGCTGTTCTGCCAAGCGTAACGTTGTTTAGCCCAAGCATACGTTCCGTATCCTGTGGTACGATTAGCTGGTTTATGAATAAACATATCAGTGATACACACCAATAGCAAAGGGGACTATCCAGTAGGGAACTTGGGCAGCGAGACGCTTGTAGCCGTGGAATATCCAGTGCTTGAAGATGGCTTTTGAGCCGCGCTGTCTGAAAGGCGAGACGGCTGGAAGTGCGCAAATAAGGGGACGAAGAAGGAATGACGCGAAAAGTAGAAAACACGAGCCGAAGTTAGCGACATCCTCATGAAGACAGTTGGAGTAAACGACGCACTGTAAACAATTACACCTCTCTGTTTGTGGATGCTACTGTCACCCCACCAAGGGCTCTGAACGAAAGAGAAGTAAGGTCAACAGTATGACGCTTGCTATGGCAAACTCACAAATGTTTTAGCTATAGGCTTGAATTAGCACAAGTTTTCCACAAGAAAAGAGCAGAAAAAAACATACGTCCGGGCATTCCATCTAAACGCGCAGCAGTGGGACGCATGGTGGGCGATCGAGTGGCAGATTATGACCGACGTTGAGTGGACCTTTGGTGCGGTGTTGAAGGTAGTAGACCCGATGTTTTCCGGCGGGAACAAATAAGGACAACCAACACCACGCTGCTAACCTCACTTGCTAAGTACCACGTCGACTATAAACGAAGCTCTGACTTGCACTAAAGTACGTATTGCAGTGAGCCGTCGATCTCGACATCTAAACCAAACGCCCTTTGACCAGATTCGCACATCCACTCTTTCTCTTCCAAAATGATGACCCACCAGACGCTGTACAACCTGGCGAACTACTTGGGTGCTCTCGCCATGGTCACTGTGGTCGCTTACCACTTCGTCGCTGTGAATGCAAGATATCTTGCAAAGAATGGACATGCTCAGTAGTTGAGCTCATGGAGGCTGTAGAAATGACTTCGCGAGGATTGCATGTGTAAGAGTGTGTTCAATGTCCTTTCTCTAGCGTGCGCTCGCTGATACAATATATATTAGCCATATTCTACCATTTTGCCAATGATACCATTATTTGCCTGCCCTCGTTAATGTTGCGCCTGAGAGACGAAATAACTGCTGTGCTCCGTAATGCTCCATACAACATGTCACCCTGTATGATTTTGGTCGTTCTGCTGTTGCTGTACACGGGCTGCAACGACTTCTGGGCTGCCGTTGTTCACCGTCATGGGATCTTTTTTCCTGGGCTGATTGTTTTGTATGACTTCTGGGAATATGATGTCTTCGTCCTGCTGCTTCTTACAAAAACAGGAGCACACTCTAGGGTCTTCCGTCGTCCTCGTAAGTGGACCATTCAGCAGGAATAGAACTTCCTCACCGTTGATGCAGAAACTGCAGGCACCTGCGACAATATTTAGCAGGGAGATACGGGTGAGATGAATTCATATCACGCACAACAGCAGGCCATGAGACCGAAGAAGAGGTCGCAACAGTCAGACATGGATGTATCGAAAAAGTACTGGCGACCGTCTTTCGCACAGTCCATTTTTTTTATCAGTGCGTCGTGAGTTGTATATGTGTAACATTCCCGCGATGTTCGTCTGGTGGGAAGCTTCCATCAGAACATGGTTGACACTGATATTGTGAATGCACTGGTCGTAGTCTCGTTGACCTGAATGTTTCAGAACAACCAACCTGTATTCACATGGAAGCGTCCAACTTACAAGCTAAAGTACGTGTCGACCTTATCAATGTCTGAAACTAAATGTCCTTCAACTAGGTCGCACGTCCACCCCCCTGCTTTCGAAATAACCACCCCCTAGATGCTGTACAACCTGGCGAGCCATATTGGTGTCATCGTTGCCGTGGCCCGAGGTATCTTGCAAAGAAAGGAAATGGTCAGCAGTGGCCTCATGAAGGGTTCAGGAATGACTTCGTGAGGATTGCATGGATAAACTATGTTGTCAACGTCCTTTCTCTTGTGTGCGCTCGCTGATACATATGTATTAGTCATACTCTACTGTTTCGTCCATGATACTACGACTATGTGCATGCCCTCGTCAACTCAACAGTGTGCGTGAAGGATTATCGTGTTCCGTCAAAGCGATGTCTATGCAACATATGATCCTGTTTGATTTTGACCTCCCCACCGCTGTTGTGCAGCGGCATCTGAGCTCCCGCCATTCATCGTCATGGGTTCAGTTTCCTGGGGCTGATTTTGCTTAAGCTTTGATGGCCAATCCACTATGATGTCTCCTTCTGGAGTCTTCATACAGCAGCAGCACACAGGATCTTTCATCATCCTCGTGAGTGGAATATTTGGCATTAGGCGGAAACAGGACTTCCTTACCACTAACGCAGGAACAACAGACAGCTGCAAAAAGATTTAGCAGGGAGCCATGGAAGAGACGGATACATGTCACGCACAAAACAAGGTTAGAATGCCGAAGACGAGCTCGCAAACTTCAGACATGTGGATCGAACAAGAAACTGGTGACTATCCCTTCGCACAACCCACCGTTTATAACTGCATCGGGGCTTTCGTGTAACGTTCTCGCGATCATGATGTTCATGAGCATCGTTGATGCATCAGAACAGCATTGTGACACATTGGGGGTCCGTGTAGAAGTAATACTACTAGTAATGACTTGGTGTGTTGTTCAGGATCGTGTGAACTTGACAAACGCTTAGGCTTTGTTTGAACTGGATATTCGGGTATGGCTGTTCTGAGAGTAGTTCCTGTGATGATCCCATGACCCAAAACATTGGTTTGACATCAAAGTTAGCCGTTGCGAACTTCATAGTTGAAAACTTGAAACCTCCTGTTACATGTGCCAGTGTCGTTAGAGGGTCGTGGTGTACGACGGGATCCCAGGGTTGTCCTAGTCGGTCTTGTTCACAGGCCGATGGGCAAGACGTGGAACGTCGCTTGGTCACTTGATATATGAGTAGTAGAGCGCTATCAAGGGGTTGAAACGTCCGTTAGGATTCAGCCCCTTCCGGAATTTTGAGGGCGTTACCGCGGTGAATTCGAGTAGGTCGCTTGTGAGAATAATTTTGCGATGGAAGCTTATCTTTTCTCGTAACGAATAACATATCCGATCTCCTTTCATAGATAGTACGTTCGTTGACAATATGACATCAGAAGTAGACGTCAAAGCCTTCATCGACCGCCATCGCGACCTGCTCGCAAAGGAACGTGCTGCAGAAATCGAGCGAAGCACACTGCTCCTTACAAATTGTGGGCCCAAACTTCTAGAGCAGAAAGGGCTCGCACTGGGGAGCCTTGGCGTGGTTGGGATCAACATAGGCCTCGGCGGGAAAACGTGTGTCTTCATTTATTCCTTCTTGTCTTTCCGTCTTCTGATTCACATCTCATGGAGAAGCGCAGATTAGTCGAGCTAGAGCGTCCTGCAGCGTTTCATAGTTCACATATATTTCCTCCTCATAACTTCAGGTAGGTCATTAATCGCCGTGTGGACGTTGTAGCTTAGGCCTCAGTAAGGCCGGGAGATCTTGCTCGCATTGAAGAGAATGTGACCACGAATGCTCCAAAAAAATCTACGAAGAGCAAGAAGACCGTGTCTGCTGGGGTTGAAAGTTCCCGTGCTGCAGAAGGTGTGGTATACAAAGTATGACTTTATCCAGTTCAATTGGCGGCCACTGAAGTTCGTACTGCGAAATAGGTGTCGGATACCCGCATAGTCATTGCAGTGGACCCTTCGGAATCTAGCTTGGACGACCTGGACCTCCCCGAGCGCTGTCGAGTGCTCAAGTTGGCCAATAGCGTCACTTACGATAGGTAACTGGGTCATTCCTTTCTCATGCAAGTGTTCTAAATGCAGCATGTTCAAGAATGGATAAAACACTTGATCAATTGGAGAAAGTCGCCATTCCCTCATCGAGACAAGTAAGTAACAGCACGATATAATCCTCTCTCCTGACTGCTAATCGCAGCCCAAATAGTCCAGTGACAAAGGCGATTATGAGCTGACACCTCTCACTCGAGTTCTACTTGGAATATCACCACCCTCAGCAAAGATTCCTATCGGGGACCTTAAGTTCTTCAATGAATCTCTGAATCCAAGCCAGCAACAAGCTGTCAAGTTCGCTCTTGAATCCCCTGAAGTCGCATGTATTCATGGCCCGCCTGGTAAAGTTGCTCCGTCCTCCCTTTCGACATAGCCATCTCATGGCAAATATAGGGACGGGAAAAACCCACACGCTAATTGAAATCATACGTCAGCTCACCTCTTCTCCGGAGAATGGCGCCAATGAGAAACAGAAGCGCATACTCGTCTGTGGCGCTTCCAACTTGTCTGTCGACAATATCTTAGAGCGTCTACTTGCCTTGCCACCTCCTGAGAAGGGTAAGAAGACACCCTTGACAGCTACCCGCATAGGGCATCCCGCGCGCGTGATGGCTAATCAGGGTGTCCTGGAAGCGACGCTAGAAGTGAAAGCCAGCAAAACCGATCAAGTGATTTTGTTCTAGTGTTTAATGTGGCTGTCACTGAGACTTTTGAGTTAGGCCGCGCTTGCAAAAGATGTCAAGGCTGAGATCGAGGCAACGCTCTGCGTACTTGCTGGGAAGGGTAAAGGCTCCAAGAAACCGAGAGGCTCAGAACGGAAGAAGATGTGGGAAGAGGTGAAAGCTCTCAGGAAAGAGTGAGCAAACTCCCCTTACTTAGACTCAACATCCGTACTCACTACTAGTTCAGGTACAGACAACGCGAAGGCGGAGTGGTCAAAACTGTCCTCGGAGAGTCTCAGGTATGGCCTGCGATACTATCGGGAATTACAGGATTACAATACGATAATCGATTAACTGCAGATTGTCCTTGCTACATGTCATTCCGCTGGTAGCAGGCAGCTACGCGATCACAAGTTCGATGTCGTCATTATTGACGAGGCAACCCAAGCACTCGAAGCAGTACGCATGATTCTGTTTCGGTCAAAAGACCCCATTGACATACCCACAGGTGTGCTGGATCCCAATATTCAAGGCGAGAAAGCTCATTCTAGCGGGGGACCCGATGCAGTTGCCACCTACAATTCTCTCCAACGACAAACACAAGAAACCAGCGGCTACTGTGACATCCAAAAAGGGCGAGAAGTCTTTAGCAAGCTCTGCGAAGGGACGAAAGAAGCTGCAAGAGTCAACAGCATCGAAACCTGAGGAAAATGAGGATGCGAGTCCCAGTGATGCAGAATCCGAATCCGAATCAGTCAAAGGAGATGAGATCATGGAACAAGACACCACGGTCGACGTGTCAGCCGAAGCAGAGTCACGACCCGCAGATGAGCCTAAAAGAGTTCAAAAGAAGGCGAAGAAACGAACCGGTTTGCGGCCACCTCGTACACTAGAGACAACTCTCTTTGACCGACTAGAGAGGATGTATGGCCCAGAAATTAAACGTTTGCTCAATATACAATATCGGTAAGACGCACGTCATACTCCAGTTACGCTTTGAGCAACTCACCATACACATCCCTAGGATGCACTCACAGATTTGCCAGTTTCCTTCCAGAACTCTCTACGCATCAAAGCTCATCTCCCACCAATCAGTAAGGTCCCATCTCCTTAAGGACTTGCCCAACACCAGCGCCTTTATGTCCTCGGAAGATGAGGACACCATCAAAGAAATACTTGGAATACCAGTCATATTTTTTGACACTTCTGGTTGTGAATACTTTGAGCGATTGGATGGAGATAGCGACGAAGGTAGCCGATGTAACGAGAACGAAGCGGCCGTGGTGACAAAATGGGTGGAAAAGTTAGTGGGAACTGGTTTGCTGCCTTCGCAAATTGCGCTGATCACTCCGTAAGCAACTTTCTCCCCGAGCTCAAGGATACAAATAGCCTGACCCTATTTACATGCATCAGATATCAAGCACAGGTCACTCTTCTCACTTCCTTACTCAGACCGGTGTATGGGCCTGAGCTCGAGATCGGAACTGTTGATGGAATGCAGGGGCGAGAGAAGGACGCTGTCATCATCAGCTTGGTGCGCAGTAATGACAAGGTGCGATTTGTGGTTTCTACTTGGCTTTTTATTACAACAAGGATTCACAGCGCGAAGTCGGGTTCCTGAAAGAGAAGAGGCGTATGAATGGTGTGTTGTGTAACATCAACTTCATAAGGCAGTCATCCTCATTAACCCATCTAATAGTCGCCATGACTCGAGCAAAGAGGCAACTGGTAAAATTGAACATAATATACTCGTGGCATTGGCTGATCATTACCCGCAGTGTATCGTGGGCGACTCGTCGACCGTGAAGCATGGCAGCACGTACTTGAAGAAATGGCTTGCATGGCTCGACGCGAATGCGGATGTGAGGTTTGCAGAATTTGATTCCATCTAATGGTGGGCTTGGCCCCTGATCTCGTCACTGCACTCCCATTGACCCATCTGCCCGTTACAGTAAACCGCACGTTAGAGAACTTTCACATACGATTACTTGCGTTGCGCATCTGATGTAATGAATGACTCACGAAGTCACCAGTTTGATACCAGCCATTCTATGTCGGTGGATGTACTAGCGTGGCAAAAAAATGCGCAAGGTAGCAAAATACGGTCGTCGTCTAGATGCGCCGAATACATCAGGCGTTGGGCACTTGTGCATTGACTTGATGGACCTCCTGACCCCATCTGCGAGGTACCGAATGCATGTGTCCGACCATAGAAAACTAACCGAGACAAGCAGTCCTATTAAGCGATGCGAGAGAAATGCAAAGAAAACTACAGTGGCGTTGTACAGTACAGCGGTCAATAAACGAGTGCAGTGATACAACGAGTGATATGATCATGAAATAATAAATCCCTTGGAGAAGTACGCTCAGTACTCCTCGACATCAGTAAAAGAAGCATAATCAGATACAGTCCGAACATCCTCATACTCCAGTACAACCTCCCGCATCGCATAGCGCATAATCGGCGTCAGGGGCATTAGCTTGGGGCCGATCACTTCATCTTCGTCCTCCTCGTCAATCTGTCCGAGCTCCCGCGCGGACATGTTGACAGGATTCATCATCATCATGTCGCCGTCTTCTGAGGAGGCGCCGACAGTGCTTCCGCTCCCGATATTAATAGGACTAGGTATGACACCAACCCCTGCCAGGTTGGTGGGTAAGGGCGTCACCGCCTCGCGGCGTGCTGGCGACTCTCCTTCGTGCGCGAGCGGCTCCGTCCAGTGTAAATTCAACACACGCCCCTTAATCATCCCATCAACCGCGCGCACGCCAAGCTCCCGACACAGCAAGAAATACGGCAGATGTATCGTCCCTGCCTGACTCAGCTTGCTCATAACCTTGAGCAACTGCATCGCGCTGAAATCGGCAGAGTATTCCTCGCAGACGCTGTTGGGGTCGCGGAAGGAGTTACGTACGGGGGAATAGGTTTTGAAACCAGCGGGTCCAAGGTTGGCATGGAGGGCGTCAGGCCCGGAGGAGCGCGGGCGGGCGGCAGGTGTGCTGGGTGTTGTTGGGTCTTGACCGCCGCCGCTCATTGGGCTGGTGGCTTGTGAGGAGTGGATGATGTGGAGGTTGAGTACTGCGTGTGCTTGGAGGAAGTGGGAGCTTTGCTTGACTGCGATACGACATCACGGTATGGACATGAGGTATAATTACGTGTACTTACTTTCAAGGTTTCCGCCTGCATTGACTGCAAGATATTTGTTAGTATTCCTCCAGGGAGACAAAAGTAATGGTGTTAAATACCGTAATCGTTGATATAATCTTGCCAGTGTGCTAACTTGCCACCAAATGCATCATATAGCACTTCGAACGACAAGGCTGTGCGTAGGTTTTCGGGAACGCGAGGTAGCATTTTATCAACAAAGAATGTCCGCGTCTCTGCCTTCGTACAATCTCCGATGGTGATGATCTACACCCATAACACTAATCAACTCCTAAAAACCACGCAAGGCGTCGATGCGTACCTTGCAGTGTTGCATCACGTTCAATTGCCGCAGCCATGTTTGATAGAATGGATCGCTGGTGGCATGGATAACATGGCACAACCTGTCTTGCTTTGTGAGCACCAGCATCGAGTCTAAGAGGCACTTCATCGCGTCAGATGACTGTATCAACGCGGGACTGCAACGGTATCTTATCAGCCCTCCAAATATATAGCCCTCCGTAGTGGACTCACAGTTTATGTGCTTCATCGAAGAATACTACAGGGATTCTCTTGGTCGTTTTCTCATGCTCTTTCTCGCGAACATTGGAGTTGAGATTCGATGAGGACACCTCCCTACTCTGCTGGCCATCGGATGACTTCTTGCTTTTGCGTTTGAGAAACCATTGGGATTTAGGCGATTGTGGAGAAGGTGAAGAGCTGTTGAGTTTTGTCCTGTCTGAGGACGCTTCAGAGTCCTTCTTACGCTTGCTATTTTCGACTGAGTGTTCTGGAGGTTCAAACTCCCAGTATTTGAGAAGCGAACTCTGGATCGAGAAGTCAGTGAAAGAAATAATATTGGGTTGAAATACGTGCCTGGAAGAGTTCCATGAGTCTCGCTATGTCGCTCGTCCTGACTTGCGACCCAGAACTACCGACTGGAGAATCGTTGAGCCTTCGTTCAACATTCAACCTATCGTGCTGGGATAACGTCAGTAACACCGTTATTCAACGCGATTGTCACTGAACCTTGAACCCCCAGCCCTCCTTCCGGAACTCCTCGTATCCGGGCGTCATCTGCGATATCCCGTCAAAGTACCGCTCCATTTGCTGCGACATACTCATGTAAAGACTCGTCATATCTGCAAAGCCTGGGATGCGTAGATCGAAGTGAAGTACATGATATGTGTCTCGCGAGAGAACCTCTCGTAGAAGCGCAGTCTAGCGTCGCTTGTAAAAGGGTGATAGCGTTTAGATGTAATGGAACCGACCTTCCCAACAGAACTTGCCCCGAACAAGACGGTGAATGACGGCTCGCCCCCCAAGGCACGTTCGATTGCACGGATCTCAGCTTCTCGCGGAAGAAAACCTGGTAGGCGGGTGAATGTGTGTTTCGTACGTAGTTGAGAACGCTCGCGTGTCTCGTTTATTTCATTGCGGGCTTCCTCGAGGAGGCGCTTTGACTCGGTCAAGGAGCGAACCGTCTCAGACGGCTGCAAATTGAGTTAGTTGGGTTGAGCAGTGCTGACACCACGTTGGCGACGCACGTTTAAAAGAACACTAAATACTTCGCTCATACCAAAGAAGTTCCTTCGTCCAAGGTCACCGCTGTATGCAGCAGAGGTTCTGCGATGTGGCAAGTTTGAGCGGAACAGCCAGTGCATAGCGTTGGAGGAATATTGGGAGCGCGGACGCGGACCAGGAGAAGCAAGGTTGCCCTTGGAGGGTCTGGCACGCATGACAGTAGAGGGGTGTGAGGACGCCAGCCTTAAAAGGAAGACGAGTGGTAATGGATAGTGTGACTGCAGAAGTGAATGAGTGGCAGAAGGGCAATAGCAAGCTAGTTATGAGTGTAGCTGCAGGCAGGAAAGAAGCAAGGAGGCTGCGTACATCTTACGCATGTTGTGCTGGCGTGAAGGAGAGACTCTTCAGCATGCGCAGCACTAAGTCCACGCATCTGCCATGTGTTTGTACGAGCGCGGTTGATCCACGTTGTCCGCGTGAGGCAGCTACTAGTACCACAAGCACGGCACAGCACAAGAAACAGGATGACGAGATCACCAAGGGCATCATTAGTAATTTCAGGTCATTGTCTTTCAAACTGCTCGACAATGAACAATGAATCAGACGGTCAAGTTACCTGACTTTGAGGTAATTCAAAGTTCCTATGACAAGGTTGCAGGAAGTAACAGACCCGTTCAACAATTCACCTGGGTGAGTGAGTCACTGCAGCCTGCAGGTGTCATAGTAAAATGGTCAATAAAGTGGATATAGATAAAGTAAAATAAATTGTCAATAAATAGTACTTACTACGATACTTGCACCGATCAGTCTACATATCACTGTCCGTCTGGAGCTCGTGCATTGATCATGGCGGTGTTAGATTGTACCTCTATCATTATATTACCAGCATATGCATGTCAAACATGATCTCGATTATTAGGAATGCAGTCGACTCAGTGGATTCAGAATCCAGACTGCGATGCTACTCACTGCCTCCTAGTAGGCTTAATTAGCAGATACGTTCGGACTGAATTCATCCTAATAGAGAAGGAACGTTCTATTGGTCTGTCTAAGGCATGTTACATAGAATTTGGTATTTCGCCCTTCGTCATCGTTTGATGCACAGCTCGACCAGACAGGGCGGTATGTGCCGAGAGTAGCACTTGGAAAATAACAACGCACCATAGCACAAGTCAAACAAAAACGGTACAGTGTCAGCATATAAGTTTTATGCGAGGGCGGTTCCCCTCGTGCTTCCATGGCATGATGCGTTATGTTCGGATAGTCCCGACTGCGTATAAATACCAATATCGTAGACCACTCTCTCTGTCGTCTCCCTCCATGTCGTAGACACGACACTCGCTACGGCGCCGTTCTCCAGTTCTGACAAGGCAGACTACTACGAAATCATGATGTATTATTGAACCTGGTTACCACCACCCTCGTCTTGTGCGGTCACAGTTATGTCACGAGAAGTCACGCGTGCGGATTCGCAGCATTAATTTTACTCCAGCTTTTGTCACGACCCAAAGGCTATCTCGTCAGAAAACATCCATTCAAGTATGTAGGGCATTTTCAGGATATTATGTAGTCTAGATGGTGTGGTTTGAAAGGTTTGTGGCCGGCAAGAGCGTAGTTTTAGAGGATGCACCGGTGACCGCACGAGATGGGTGCACGGACTGGTGGTAACCAGTAGTAACTGTCAGATGCTCAATGAGCGGGCCATAACGGCAGTTCAAACACGTGTGTGCATATCAGTTGAGCTACGGGAGACTACAATTGAGCACGCGGCCAGTCAAAAGTCAGTCGTATCATCGAAGCGTGTTACCGGCAGCATTTAAGGTATTCTATACCTTGATTGATGGCTTGCGAGGGAAAATATAATCACAACAAAGCTTGTGGCTACAGGCACGCGCCTACCAAGTTGGAACTTCTAAAGGAAGGCGTCTGATACATTTATCTGATAATGGGATAAGTTCAGGTGATAATCACCTTACCATCAATTCTTCCTAAACCTTGTGGTCCCTCATCTGTTCTCTATCATTACTAAATCCATAACAGAAGTGATAAATTGCTCACCTTCTGGGAAGGATACTTCCAAGAAACTATCACTTGCATAAATTTCGCTGCCGCATCGCCCCTGAGTGTGGAATTTGAATTAGTTGCCGGTTTCTTTACCGTCCACTAAATTTTGATTATCAGTCTCTTAAAAATAAAAATAAAACATTCTGATAGGTGGGGATCCCAAACGGGGCTCGTATGGCGAGTAACTCACCTTCTGCAGGTGAGACAGCTGCGGCGTTAACAAACAAATTTCAACGAGAAACAAACTCGAAGATCCGAACTCACGCTAGCCTACTCACACTTCGCAGCTCTCATCGTCCCTACCAATCAGTGTGCGAGGAACAATCAAATGAAGATGCATTCTACGTAGGGGTAAACGACATGCTCACGAGTAGCTACTCGTCCGATGAACCCAGGGGCTCATCATCAGATTCAACAAGCCGTCCACGTCTCGAACGCGAGGATATGGAACGGATAGCAAGGGCATTATCCTCATCTTCCTCACCAGAGGAAACGACAATCGGTGCTGTTCGGCCCCGCCTACTGGTAAAGGATGACTCGCCTTCTTCCTCGGAGTGGATATCAACATCTACGTGCGAACGGGAGTCATCGCTATCCCCGTCATCGGTAAGTTCATATACATGCAGCAGCTCCTGCATTGAGACTCGAGAAATTCCGGTGTCATTCTCATCATCGATGAAACTGCTTTCATAAGCAGGATCTTCATTATCTCCCTCGTCATCTTCATCTTCATCTTCAGATTCCTCTTCCCCATCCTCCCCATTAAATCCAAAGCCCCAACGGAATAAGGGTAGCCCTGGATACCAATCAGCGATCGCAAGACCATCATCTTCATCATCTCCCTCGCCATCTTCGAGACCCATCCATCCTGGATCGTCTTCGGGATCAAACTCTTCTACCCCTGAAGCAAAGTCCAAACCAAGTTCATCGTCCGACCAACCTTCCCCTCCTTCGTGACCCTGATAGCGCCTGCCGCATGCCGTACACATGCCATCCCAAATTTCGTGCATGCAATCCAGACACCGATATATCCCTCCGTCCTCCATATCAAGCATACCCACGTCTTCTCCGCGGCGTGGTTCAGGATCAGCCTCTTCAGCAAGTAACCAGGGAAGAAAACCTTGGCCAGATTTCCGGAAGATACCATTCCAAGGGTCTGCATCCGCAGGGCGATCGGCATTAGCTTCCGACTTGGCATGCGGAGGCACGTTCAGCAGACCACTCTTCTCTATAACATGCGCTAGATTCTTGATAGTCCATATCTCTGCGGGTCGATCTCGTACGACTGCTCGGCAATGTGGACATGTTTTCTTCCGTACAATAGCTGGAGGGGCAGGTTGATTATCAGCAGGCGGGGCGTTAAACCACTGGACAAGGCAGTCATAACAAGCGACGTGACCGCACGGAGCTAGCGCATAAGGCTTGTACATGATGTCGAGGCAAATCTGACAGGTTAGGGCTTGGGAGATGTTGTTGAGGACACTTTGATGAGCAGATAGAAGCTGATTACGACAGTGTTCAGTATTCAAATTAGATACAAATGGGTATGGGGGGGCGCGCACCTCGGTCCTTTCGACCAGTTCCTTTGTCAATTGTGAGATCCTGTCATCTGGAACAATATCCAAATGGCGTTGCGAGCTGGGGTCTTGTTGCTGTTTCATATTATTAGGTCCCGTGGTTTCAAGCTTTCCTTCCTGCGTGACATCGTCATCAAGGAATGCAATGAATAATGAAACAACAAGCTACGAAGTACATACCAGGTTACCTGGTTGTGAATTCTTTTTGAAACCTTTCTCGGTATCGCTCTCATGACTGACAGGATTTGAGGTGGCCGGTGCAGGGTGCGACAGAATTTCTACGTTGGTCTTACTTCCTGACAGTTCCGCGGACGCGAATCGAATGATTACATTGTGAGCAGACACCGGCGGCCGCTGAGGCAGAGACACACTGTCTTGCCTATGATGAGCGCCGTCCAGTTTGGTAACCACCGGTGCTTTCTTTCTCCTCTTCTTCCGTCTCTTAGGGTCCCGTCTCGAGCTTGTTTCTGGTGACTGATCGACCCTGAGTCTCTTGGAGTTTGAAGGCGTTGACTCCGTTTCAACGTCTGACATCGCTCTTTTAGCACCTTGTGTTGCACCAGCGTGTTCCGACATAGTGGAGCAAGCGAAGGAGGGTATAGAACGAAGCAAGTCGGGCCTGAGGCCTGAGGCTTTGGTGGTGAAGGTTTCCGGCGTCAACGATGCCGCTTAGCTAAGCCAGGGAAAATAAATAGATAATAATCCCACCGTTCGCATGTATTATTGTACACGCATTTGCAAGTTCCAAACATCTAGTACTGCTCATTGACATGCTCATTGAGCGGGTGTCTATATCCAAGCGCATAGCGTTGCCTAACTCCACCAATGAGAGCGCTCGCTTGAGCCTAAGAAAGCTTGAGATTGTAACGTAACCAGAAACCTCTCTCGGTTGTGACAATATTAGGAATAGCGCATAAAGTGTATTTTACCATAGCATTTGCGCCGTGTTTGGTCGGAATTGATGATAATCTTCTAAGTTCACGACTCACCTTACATAAGTAGAAAAGCGATTTTGGTGTCAAAGGTGCGTGTACTAGTAGTGGGCACGCGGCGCGCGCGGACCCAGCGCTTGATTTGATAAGTACGAAATGTCGTTATTTTGCAGTCCATTGTGCCGTCATTCCCCTTGTGGCGGCTCGAAAATTTAACACTAGACTACACGTGCCTACTAGGTTCCCAAAAATTTCCGCTTCGAAATCCGTGTGCAGGATGCGTTTCTGCTCCCCGACGCACCTCCTTGAGAATCTCGTCGCTTCGGGATTCTTGTCCAGTCATGTGATTTGGCCGATTACCTCAGCATGTCCCGTTCCAGGAGTCATTATTTGTAAAATGTTCTCTTTTCATTCTCGGCGCGCCCCGTGCCGTCAAGCGTGCTCGGGTGTCTGCCAGGAAGCAGAATAGCGTCCTGGATGTTACGTTACACATGATTCAAAGGTCGATCTTGACTTCCACCGCGCCCCGCTGTCCCTTCCATATACCCTAGCATGCCCTCCTCCCTGAGACCCGAGGAGGACCATGATTTTGCCGTAACTCGAGCTATGCACCATTCCCAATATACATTTGCGAGGTTCACTGGCTTGGATGAAGCAGGTGCCAATACGCGCCAGCGTCCACGCCCTGCTCAGGCGCAAGCCCAAAAACGTGTCTATGACGACTCTCCGATCACTGGTTCATCAGAGGTGGATCGCTTACACCGGCGGCATGAATCGTCACATGCCATATCTTCTCAGATCTTAGATTTAGTTTCAGCTACCCTACCTCCTCTCCCGAAGCGACCTGCCGGTAGTATCCGCCAACTTAATGATGACCATTCTGTAACCCAACTTCCTCGGGTTCCACCAAATGCACAACCCCATGCGGGTAGTAGGGACGAAGTTTTGGGCAGGCACATGTCTCAGCTGTCAGGTTTCCAATCAGCCGCTGATAAACGGAAGCTCCACAAACGACATTTGTCTCTTGCTTCCCGCCAACGATTCCTGGGTAGCAGTAACCGACTCATTTCTCCGACATCTCTTGTTGCTATGCAAGACTTGCAGTCTACTGTATCTCCTTCTGACACTCGTATATTCGTCCATGGTGATGATGATGATGGCTATAGCGGAGACCTCACAACGGAAAAAGATACCCCATTGCTCGGAACCCTCCCATCACCTTCACCTACCCCTTCCACACATCGTTCGCTGGCATTTTGGCTCATTCTTTACTTTTGTTTCAACCTGGGGCTAACGCTGTACAACAAAGGCGTTCTCATACATTTTCCATTTCCATACACGCTCACTGCACTGCACGCTCTCTGCGGGACATTCGGAGGGCTCATATTACTGAAAAATGGCGCATTCGTTCCCGCCAAACTCAGCGACGTTGACAACTTGGCCCTTGTGGCATTCAGCGTGTTATATACCATCAACATCGCCGTCAGCAACATATCCCTTCAGCTGGTTACTATTCCAGTGAGTTGTGGCATACCATGCATAAATCAGACATTAATGGATGCCCCAGTTTCATCAAGTAGTCCGCGCAGCGACACCAATTTTTACAATCTTGCTTTCCATGTTCTTATTCGGCACCCGGAGTAGTAACCATAAAATGGCATCGCTGGTACCTGTCATGGCTGGCGTCGGTTTCGCGTCAGTAGTTTTCCGTACCGGCACCTCTCTCGCTGAACTTAACTCAGGACATATGGAGACTATTCTTACACAACTACAGGACTCGTTTTGACCGTACTGGGAACAGTACTTGCTGCTATCAAGACTATCTACACTTCTATCCTACAGTCAACGCCAACACCATCTTCTCCGCAGCCACGCGTAAATTATGTTGTTCCTCCACGGCTACAATTGCACCCACTAGACCTGTTGACGCGGATGGCACCACTCGCCTTCATTCAGTGCGTCATTCTTGCACATCTCACTGGAGAATTATCTCGGGTGCGAACATGGAGCTCGCACGAGATGACGCCGATCAAGGCTGCGGTCCTTGGAGCGAATGGTGTGATTGCATTTGGTCTCAATGTTGTGAGCTTCACGGCGAATAAGGCAGCGGGCCCTTTGAGTATGACCGTTGCTGGTGAGTGTCCATTATAGCAAATGCCATGTCAAGTTTGTTAATAGGCCAACAGCTAACGTCAAACAAGTGCTCTCTGTGTTCCTTGCGGTCATCATATTTAAGCTTACAATAACGCCAATGAATGCGCTCGGCATTCTACTCACTCTCGCTGGTGGAATGTGGTATGCGACTGTTGAATATCAAGAAAAGAGAGGTAGATGGAGGAAGTAGATCATATTTGGTGATGTTCATGCTATAGCTGTCCGCTTTCGCTTTGGGTAGAAATGTCCGTGTATCATTGTGGAGTCCTCAGTTGTACTACTATCTGCAATATATCAGCATCACCTCTATGGAGCACACAGCTGCACATGCTAAGTTTAGAGTCTCCGCGTGGTTATTTCCGTACTATTTGTTATCGGATATAAATAACCTCGAGCACAGTAACGTAACTCGACTTCTTTGGACTAACAATTGACATGTACAGTTGATGCCTGTCAACGTTCAGGAAATGAACGTCACTGTGCCAAAAGCCAGACAGGTGTTTCCCAAGTAGTTCCATCTGCTCAGAGGAATCCGCAAAGGAAAGCATATGTAGTTTTGTAAGTCTGCATTTACTCGGGAAGCCTATCACTCTTCACAGCCTGAGTGGGAGTCTGAATCGGCTTAAGTCCAACAGGAAGTTAACGCAATTGCATCTTGGCATAATAGGCATGAGTCAAACTTCTAGCGCCGATATAGCAGCTATACGACACTTCTCGGGCTCGAAACAGAGTAAACCGGATGGCCGTTGCGGCATAGCGGCAACGTAAGGTCAATCAACATTCTGGGGCGTGGACAAGTGACTCATCAGTACATTCTCGAAGGACGATACGTTGCTGATCCGGACAATGATACGAGGGACTCTTATAATCTGATTATGCTAACGGTACGTGTACACCAATATGTCATGCGCCGAACCACACGCTGCGATTACTAAGAACGAAAGTGGTCGCCATGTTGCATGCGGGCATGTCATTCCCGGGTCCCTAGGTGGCGGTAGGTACGTTACAGCTGAGGTAGGTTCCTATCTTAAAGTGTTGGTGCCCCAAGATTATAAATGTCAGGAATGACTAATGATGGGTACGAGTCCCATCCATTGCGAGGGGTAACTAAGCATCTCAGAAGGGCGACGGATTCGACCCTTGTACGTTGGCAACACGTGTGGACACTGGAACATTGATAAAGCATGGTATGCATACCAAGGTAGGGTCGCGTTCTGAGTGACCCCTTGCACCCCTGAGTTTGTCTGATTGCACCGTGCAGCGGACCTACTTTCTCTTTCAAATTGGTACTGTGACGAGGTCCGTAGAAGAGCATCAAGGCACCTAACAGGGGAAACCCAGGATAATTATGCACTGTGTGGACAATATCGTTTCGATCTGGTAAATCACAATCAGTGAGTGGCCGATAGTAGATGTCATTTACGCACCTTGACCGCAAAAATTAATTGATTTTATAGGCAGAAAGCCGCCTGACCGTTGTTAACTCACAAAGGAATTAGAGATCCTAGAGTCATAGTTGTAGTTCGGGATTCTAGTGTCAGGATCATGGAAATCCAGCGCTCACGCAATCTCCGCTGATCCACCGTCAGTGGAGGGATGAAGTCATGGTCGATATGTGCCCCCAAAACAGTGAAGCGTGTGGAGTAAGAGATGATGACAATTGATACTCGTCTGATTCCAAGGTTGTCCACACCAGGGAGATCCGGACGAACGGGAAGGTAGTCCGTCATTTATTATAGATTATACAGATAATAGCACTGCTGGATTGCGTATGTATCCAGCGCAAAATATGCTCCCAAGCATGCAGTTGATTCAGGAGAGACAGAACGTGCGGTACTAGTTTGGCATGTGACTCACCAAGTATATGATCTATCGACACTCTTACGTCCGGGAACCAGAATAGTTTACAAATCGAATCCTATGTTATTCGGTGACATGTCATGGAAGATCACTGGCACTGCGTCCAGAGTTTGCACTACCTCAACCCACCAAGAATCTGGTTTTGGACGATAGCCAGCAAAGCGTATAGAGTTTCGATGCGCTGCAGCCGGGTTTCAAATGCCAACAATCAACTATGATCATGGTGGCGGTAAAAATTGGCTTACCGGTATGTCTACCCCCCTCTCCTTCGCCATCCTGACTACCTCCCCCAAAATAACCTCCACCTCGATAGGAAGACCATTCTTAAGGTCAAGTAACATGCTTGGGAGAGCTGTATGAGCGGGGTCGCAGTGCAGCTTTGCAGTATTCGAAATAATACTATCAACAAGAGAAGAAGGCAGACCGTCTTCGTTGTCTGGATAGCCGCATGCACGCCCTAACGAGTAGTTGAGAAATCATGAACAAAACACATTACAATTCGAAATTACCGAGAGTAAGCATTTCTTGTAAAATCGCACGTAAAACAGGAGTGGTGTTTCTCTCCACAATTGTTGCCGTTTGCGGTGCAATGTATGGACTGTACGATTGACCCTCTGCGGGCGGAGGTCGAAACATTGCTGTAGGAGAAGACCCGGTGAGAGTTGCAAAGGAGGAGAATGCGACATTCCAAAATGACTTGGCGAATTTCTTGCGCTGAATCTCTGAAGCAATGATTAATTCTGAGCCCCCTCTTTCAAGCATGGTCCCAAAATCTGTCAAAATAACACTTTCTTCAGGGGAATTGATAGTTGTGAGATGGTCTTCATGTCTGTACATCCCAATGGTAATCCGATCCTATTTCCGCACGAGATGTGTGTCAGAAATTCGGAAGGGCTGTTTATGATGAATCATTTTGCTCACGAAATTGTTATGACTGACTACATTTTTCTCCACCAAATTTGTTCCGATCCATACAACAGTGCTGATGATATTTGGTTCACCTTGATCGAGAGCCTTGACGCTGTGATACAAATCTCGCTCTACTCCGAGTCCGTTTTGCAATAAGACATAAGTAGGCTGGGGGTGCTTTTCGATATATGGACGAGAAAGTAGCGGTTCTAGGATCCGAGGTGTTTTCATCACCTCTGGTATCGCTTTGGTCGTCAGGACTACGTAGGAATATGGCCGGTCAGCGGCTTCTGCCACTGATGATGCCACTACAAAGAAATGCGGTTGATGGTCACCAACGAGAATATATAGGACATTGCTTACGACGATAGGGTTTCCAGGCCTCGTGAGTACCATACTTTTTGCTCCTGATGTGCATCCCCTTGGCTGGAATCACATGGGGCATTGAAGGGCATTGAGCAGCATATAAGGGTGTCAAATCCCACCATTCACGACATCATAATTACTCCTGGCAACAACGGTGACTCGCGCAAGCTTGCTGCTTTGAAGGATGTAAGCATCTACAAGCAGAGGAGTTCATACTTCGTCAATATGATTCCACAAGACATCCAAACGATTTAAGCCAGGACTTACAAATTGTTCCAACTGCACCAAGGCCAACAAGTAGAACATCCTTTGCAGACATCTGACAAGTTACACAGTGCCTGCGGCCTGAACGCTGCCTCTAGATGGATGGGAAAAACACTCGACTTTCACACAGTGATGGCCATGGTTTCCTGACGGCAGCTCTATAATTGTACTGTAGTAGTATCGCCGTAGTCTCCCGCTACTAGCTAGATATATTGCGGCCATACATACTGACTAAATGATAACTTTGGAAGTGGACTAGCGGTGAGCATGATAGCTGAGCAGTTCAACAAAAATACATTACGATAGACCAGCACATTGTAGCATATAATAGCATATGATGATTCTAGTCATTCGAGCCATTAAGCGAGAGTTTTTACTGTACATCACAGTACGACTGTGTACTTTCGGTCTTCCGAGTAACCCGTGAGTAAGCACAGATCTCCTCGACATTGATCTGGACTGGTCGAGTGAAGGTCGCTGCAGGACTTACTGATTATCACGATAAGTATTTCCGTGCGTCATGTCGGTCAAGGCCGAGACGGCGATGATAAGAAGAGGTATCGTATATAGTCTAGGAAATGTAAGAGAAAAGAGGAAAGTGAATATAGCAATTTGGCAGGATGTCGGAGTCTCACGCATAACGTGACTTATATAGGAGATCTCGGAGAATGGCAGAGATGAAGCGAGACCATGAAAGAAGACGTGGGTCGTGATTCTGTAAGTATATTTTTATTCTTATGCTTCCAGCTGACATGTTTTAGTTGGTCTAAACCAGACCACATCATGGATCAACTACGCCTGATCGAAGACTCGCTGCTGTGTTTGGCTTCGACAAGGATACTTCTAGCTCCGCTGTTGAAACAGGCAAAGGCAAGAACGACCTGAAGCACTGCGGGATGCTCAGTTGTTGTCGTTTGGTTTTTCGGGTCGTGTAAGGGCAATGGCAGGAAGACGGAATGTTGATCATTTACATAACTATCTAGTGAATGACATATACATGAGACCTTTTCGCGTAAAATCCAGTGAGAAGTTTCATATACATTGATGAACCTTAGTCTTTGATAGATGAAAGACGGACGAACCACGTAACATCATTCGTTTTATAATAACTCGTTCTTCTACTATGCCCTATCATCTATTGGTGACTGCCCACCATTTCGTGATTTTTGTCTACAGCGCTCAATTTTGCACCAATTCCTTAGCTACTTGACATTATAGTATTCTACATGTTCTACTATCATATTCTAAGTGAAATGAAACAAATCCGTTGGGAAATGGTGGAGATCATGTTCTGTGTGTGACAGCGGCCAAAATCACGATTCAGTGTCACCTGCCGCCGCTGCCGATGTCGGACATTGAATATGCTGCCGACCCCGAGTATGAGTCAAGGATCCAGGCTGCACTCGCGGATGTTGCAAATGGTACCCACAAGAGACAAACATTTAGAGATCGGAGCAAGGGTCTGCATGTGCCTCGTGGTGATTTTAATTTTTTCTAAGTCACAACAGCTCTTGAAGCCAAGTGAAGAGGAAGCTGTTAAGGATTGGCTGGTTCATCAGTCTGGTGCAACACGTCCTCTGCACTCTCGTGATTTATGTGCACGAGTCACCGATATTACTGGAAAGCATCCCGGACAAAATTGGCATCGCCGTTTCCTTGCTCGCCACAAGAAATCTCTTTCTACCCGCAAGCCACGGAATCTTGACCCGAAACGTGCTCAAAACTTTCACCAGGCCGATATTTCAAGCTTCGAAAGGACCTTGATATCAATGCCCACCTCCACATCTATTCCATCAACAATATTTTACTCCGAACCAGCAATAATCATTGGCATTCATCATTATATAATTCTCGCTACATACTGTAACTTGCGACA
>MU836991.1:163347-174703 GCA_029603245.1 Rhizopogon salebrosus TDB-379 | reverse complement strand
GATCCAGGTCAATGGCCTCATCCAGGTCAGACAGGACACCCCTCTGCTCAAACCTGGCACAGAGGCTGAGGGCAAGTTTGCTGAGGTACAAGGATTGATCAGAATGACCACTGGGACAGCTCTGCAACTCAGCCCGCAACTGCTCAACATTGTCTTCCATTTTCAGTGTAGATGTAGGGGAGAACAGCTTTGAATTGCCGAGGAGGTGTCCAGACGAGGATCGCAATGTTGTGAAAAGGCAAATTTCTCATTGTTAAGCTTTCGCTAATAGTTCGAAGGTAGGTGGGGGATACATACCTCGTAAGGTGTCACGGAAGTCGAGAGCAATGATTCAGCAAGTGTTTAACTAATATGTTGAAGAGCAGTTGGAGTCCGTCTTGACGACGTTGTCAATTCGTCAGAGTCGGTGGCAACAGTTCACACGGTATCCTTGCCCAAAATATTCCCCATTGTGTCCACTGAGTTACACGACGCCTCCTGCTACTCTCGAGTTTTTACTTCCCGACGGTGAGCTCCACTTTCTGAACTCACGAGGACTAGATTGCCCTAGGTTTTGCACAGCAGTCTGTCGGCGTTCCAATGCAATACTCAGACCTCTTGTTCGCGCTCTTGACGCTGGTGGCGGAGTTGAAGCAGTTGGAAGACGACCACAGCCAAGCCTATGTATTTCCACAGCTATCATTACCCCCTCTCCCTACAGTCAATTCTACGATTCTGAGGGTCACGTTAGCTGCGGATATCTTTGGCATTTCAGGAAGCGCGTATTCTGTTAGTCAGATTGCTGCTAGCGAGACTGACTCGTGACACTTGCATGCTACTTAAGGAATCCATGAAGCCCAGGTGCGTTCGATTTCAAGGCTACTAGCTGTCGTGCCAAGTCGCCATCGCGCTGCGCGGAGCCCTTGTCCTACTTTGTAGGATCTTAGGGTGTTTTTCGTGCATGCCAAACAATCGTGTGCTCTGTCACTCCGTTCTTTGCCATAACATTTTTCTGAAGTGTAATGTCCCGAGGAAGGAACGGTGTAGTGATATCCCTTCGAATATGAAACGACTCTCCATCAACTTCTTCTCTGAAAAGCAGATATGCTGGCCTTTGAATGGTACTGTTCGCGAAGAGAGGCGCATGCGATTTCTCTATGTCAGCGTCAAACTAAGTGTAAGATCCGTTGTACGTTCCACGATGCTCACTCCCTGCCCCCGCCTTGCTCGCTACTCCAAAGCTGGAACTTGATCTTTCTGCACGGATGTAATAGCGTAGGCGCAGACCATGAATGGTCGTCCGGTCCGTCAAGTGCTAGCGCTGCCGTCCAGGCTGCACCGTCTTGACCGAAGATCTCTGGAAGGAGTTCTTGGTCACTCTCAGTGCTGCGCATGGCAAGGGGGAGTGTGCTCATGTACATCTTGTCGTCAGCCCTCCTTCCGTCCCTGGGAAAGGGGACCACAAAGGAACGCTCAAACTTTGTGGCCAGTAAAATGCAACCTCGATGATCCTGTCAACGAGCTCTGTAGGGAGCTTAAATTGCAAGTGTCGTTTCAGATGACGTCTCCGACAGACGGTTGATAGTCGGGCGAGGCTGCGTAATGACGAGATCACGATGCGCACTTAGTAGCTCAAACTTAGAAGAGATGAGGTATATTGCAACGTACATGGCTGCGAGGATTCTTGCCCCATAGCTGTAGGATTTGAAGAAGGTAGATTTGGCTGTTGATCTTGACCTTGAGGTGGAGACCGTTTTGGAGTTCTCTTGAAGATGAGGAATATGACCTAAATGTAAACCCCGAAGGAAGACTTAAATGATCACAGCCACTAAGTCAAGCGTAAACATACTCAAGCACTGGATATACGGGAGTGGCCTCGAGGCGGTGGCAGCTAGTGGAACACATAGCCTCAGCCAAACTTGTACGAACTGACAACTAGGTCCCACAGCGTCTTAGTGTCCACGATAGCGCCCAACCTCGAAGCGAGCAAGAAAGCACCGCTCAGTTTCCTATAGAAGAGAGAAACAAGAAAGAAACCATTCATGAGTAAAAAAGGTACACAGAACAAAACAACATTGATAACAAAAACTTGGGCTCTCATGCCCGGAGGTCCATCACTCACCGATTCAGACTGTAAGTTTCCCTTGGTGGAGGAGTCAATCTATGCTTGAGCATCATGGGTATATTAGCCCGTATACGAGCTGTGATGTCCGCCCAAGGAGTCCCCGGTCCAAACGCAAATGCCTGTGGAGTCGTAGATTTGAAAGGGGTCGCTAGGAGGATCATTGAGTCGATGTGAGCGTCAAGCACGATCTATGTTTGGTGCGTCAATAGGCGTGTGGGATGAAAATAAGTGGGAGATGAACGTACTTCATTTTCTTCTCCAGTGAGATACCAAAGACTCCAGCTCAGTTCCGCGCATGCAACGCGGTCCTCGGATGCAGCGGCTTGAAGGAAGCGCAACCAGTTGTCCATGAATTTTTTGTTGTACTCACGCGTCGCGCCAAAGTCCACCAGAGATAGCTGCAACGCTGCTTAGGAGAACCATCCAGCAGACAACGATTGATACACACCTGTTGTGACCTTGAGTTCCACAGGAAATTCATAAAATTCGGGTCAGTTTGCAGGAGCCTGAACTGGAAGAGTTCCCGTAGCCAGAGCCCGATAATTCGAGATGCAATCTACCGCGTAAGTCAGCATCATGTAGCCCCGAACGATCATCGAAACAAGTAAAGTAACTTGCACGCCTCGTGCCGTTTCTCCTGGGGCAGCGCTCCGATGACAGCATCCTCAATGCTTACGCCTTCCATATGTTCCATCACAAGCACACGCTCCGTGCTCCCTGGCCACACCCATGAAACCTTGAATCGCGCGTCTTCCCCAAGACATTCTGGTGCCCCATGCCGCCTGAAGAAACTCGCTTCGCGCGAGTAGTCGCATTCGTCAGCGAGCTCGTCTTTCACTACCTTCAATTTTAATGTAGGATGCGGTGGGTATCCAGGGAGGGCAAGAGCGTGAGAAATCAAACACAACAGGATGGCTCTTCAGAGTACACACCTGAATCGTACGGGCGAGGAATAAGCCCCGCGGAAGCAAGCTTCCAGCGGTAAGAAGCATCTTCACATAACCCAGGTCACTCGCGATTGAGCTAGTAATATTAGGGAACTGGATTCTCACAGCGACGCGCTGGCCACCACCACCACCACCACCAGATGGACTCTGACTGGCAGCAAGCACAGCGTGATGAACCTGACCGATACTCGCAGCTGCGAATGGTATACGGTCGAAGGATATAAAGTTATCAGCCCATGTTTCGCCCAGGGATGTTTGAAGCACTTGTTGCATTTGCCAGTCTGGCATGTAGTGTGCGCTGTCCTGGACGCGGCGGAAGAGGTTGTCGACACCAGGAGGGAGAGCGTAGGTGTCTAGCGTCGCGGGTTAGAGAGCTACGGGCTGGAACAGAGAGAAAAATGAAAATAATGAAGGATGAGTGCGCACCTCGTATGCTCATCAACTGCCCGAGCTTTAGGGCAGCACCGCACATCTGGGAGAGCTTGGATACTAGACGAGTCATGTTTGCTTCAGTCATCATGGCTGATTGTATAGTGTCTGCGTCGGATGTGGTAGAGCGACGTAAAATCGGAGGCTGCATCGTAGAAAAGCGATACTGCAAGGCCTGTGACTACCAGTGATCGAAAATGTTGCGATGATAAATGATGAAGGGATGAAGACTGAAGGAAGACGCACCGCCATAGTGAAACAGTCGGCGAAGCCTAGATGAAGGGACCTTGGATGACCGGAGGTTACGCAAGGAAACTGGAGGGGAGTATAGATGCCAATTGGGCCTCTTGCGGATGCCAATGGATGGCAGCATAGTTCACATGAGCAAAAGAGACAAAGGTAAGAAGCGAAATCACAGTAATAAACGCACTTCATAATCAAGTGGTGCAAAACTTTCTGTCTCGTGACCTTGATCTTCAGTGCCAGAGGGCATGGGTGCGGAATCAAGCATGGTTTCAGGGGAGGACGCGTCCCCCAAAGAAGTCTCTACCGAAGGCAGAATATCAGAAGCCGCGAGTTTGGGATCTTCAAGCATTGGAGGTCCTCCACAGCTCACTGCTGAGATGCATGTTGTTCTTCGGACCGAGACGGCAGCAGTGTCGGCGTGACTTGCTGTTCGTCGAAAGTCAAACATTGGCTGAAGGGTTGGTGGAAAACGCGTTATTTGTACGTGAGGTTTGGGGGTCATGCGAAGCATTAGCATCACCTGCAAGCTGCACGTCCCCTCGACGGTCCTCTGGCTTGTTCTTGCGCAAATGGAACTCCGGGGATGCAAGATATCTAGGAGCGAGAATGTGAAAGACCCTGATCTGGGCCGCGCAAACAGCGACTCGATGTCTGTAACTGAGTGGAAAAGGCAAAGCCATCCGAGTGCAGGCCCGGATGGCATCCACGAATAACCTTTCACACTACTCGGTCACTTGACTTCAAGCCTTGAATGTTGAATTCCAGCTTGGTGAAGGCGGCTGCGTCTCAAACGACACACATGGAAAGATGCACACTCCCTTGAACCAACGTAAGAGCAGTTTGTGGCAGTGGGCACTGGAAGCTCAAAATTTGGAACCATTCGGCTGTCTCAGAGTCCAGACACACATAACGTGACTTACACGCGTCTTTTCTGGCGGCTGGTTGGAAAATATGGTCATGCGAAGGGGTTGGTGGCGCCGCAGGCGCCCGGAAAGCTGCGAAGGGGTCGTCCTGTCGGAACTCGGAGATCTCGCGAAGGGGTCAATCACACATGGAGATCCAGACATGTTCTCGTACTGGTACGGGCTCCTATCCAAGATTCCAACTCATCTTTTCTGTCGCATTCGTGGGAGGGGCCACAACTGACGCTGACCACAAGATGATATACTAGATGCAGAGGTGAGTTTATGGTTTGTCTGCCTTCACGATCCAAACCAATCTTTGGAACAAGACATGCGACCATATATCCTTAATCCCTCAATAGAACGCAAACGCAATCCACTCGATGTATATATGAGGTGAGTCCATGGTTTGTCTGCCTTTGCGATGCAAGCTTGGGGAACAAGATACGCAACGGTAATCCTTCATCACTTTAATCCCTCAAGGGAACGTGATTTACTCAACGGAACACAATCTACTTAATCCCTCAATGGAACGCAATCTACTTAACCCCTCAATGGAATGCAAGACATGCAACTGTAATCCTTAATCCCTCGATGGAACACGAACGCGATCTACTCGACATATGGAGGTGAGTCCATGGTTTGTCTGCCTTCGTGATTCAAACTAATCCTTGGTGAACAAGACACTATATCATGCGACTGTAATCCTTAATCATTTCAATCCCTCAACAAAATGCGATATACTCAATGTACGGAAGGTGAGTCCATGGTTCGTCTGCCACTAGTATCACGATACGAACTGATCTTCAAGACAAGATATGGGATCGTAATCCTTAATCCCTCAACGGAACATGATCTACTCGATAGCGAGTTTGGTTTGTCTGCCTTCACGATACAAACTAATTCTTGGAACAAGATATGCAGTTGTTATGAGGTGAGTCTTGGTTTGTCTGCCTTCGTGATGCAAACTAATCCTTGGAACATGATACGCGACTGTAATCCTTATCTACCCTATTCCATTAGTCCACCAATGCCTGGTCTCAGCTACTCGCCCACGACAACAGAGTCATCACTTGGAGATCACACTGTTCAGATGTCAAGTTTCATGGACATTTCAATGCCACTGCTGCCCGGTCAGTTCACTGTTTTCGAAGAAGGGCAGCGTCAAGACGGAGAGGAAGAGCAAAGAGACGTGCAAGACCTTAGAGAGCAGGAAGCGGACACTGCTGGCAGCGATATTCCATGGAGGTTCCCTGGAGGCTCGTCTGAGCGCTGGGATGATAAGGAGGAAATGCATTGAGGAGGGCGCAGCTGCCCCGCCGATTGTTACCATCGAAGAGGCAAGTTCAGATGGGCATGGACAGAGCGATCTCGAGACGCCTATGAAGCGGGCGTGGCCGAGACTGATGAGCGAAATGCTTCTGGGATGTTAGCAGGCCCAAAGCTGTGTACGAGGATGAAAATGATACGTCGAGACATTTAAATCAATCAGTCACATACTGACCATTTTGTTCTTTGATACAGAGAACGCAGTGATATCCCTTCTAGATGCAGCAACGAACGACCTTGCGCAGCTCATTAATCACCTCGATCTAGATGCGACACCGGACATGATGCCTATGAGCAGACGAATGCCATCCTCACTTGCCCCTTCCCCCTTCCGAAGTTGGCAGCCCAATAAAATACCACATGACGCTAGAAAGTCCCATCAAGACTCTCCGTGCAAACATTGCGAGCGTCAGCTCCATCCGTCCATATGCTAAGACCATATTCGCAGCGCCAGTGCAGTTGATCGGGCAGAACATCGCACCATGGGCTATGCTCAACGCTGGCATCTCACCTGTGAAGCCGGCCCCACCGCTGAAAGACATGGAAGAATTTGAACCTGCGCCAGCCTTCAGGCTCACACACAAGCGCACGCTGAGCCCTGCACCAGCAGCAGAGCTGGAGCTTATCTACCAAGCGCTGTGCCCTGCAGTGAATAGGGCGCCAGTTTCAGGACGTCCTGTATTTCCATCCCTTGCATGTGTGCATATACCATTCATAGGTGATGCGGATTGGTCACCCTCGTCCGCACATTTGCCTCCACCCATTCGACATCAGGTTCCCGCGGGTCCCTTGGCACAAGCCCGGTGTTCAAGAAGGCAAAGGGACACCACAGGAAAGAGTCGTCGCTTGTGTCTTCGGAGTGTGCTCAGTCACGTTGTGATGTCGATATTGCTGGTAGTATTGGGAATGAGCGTGACAGCATGAGCCTCCCGATTCTTCCTGATGCGCGACGGAACCTCGGGCTAGCGGGGACGTTGGGTGGGTCTGTGGGGGCACAAGAGCTGGATGCGAGTGATCCAGACTCTGACATCCCAGATGAATTGCAGGTTATTTTGTCAAGCTTAGCCCCCGAGAATGATGATACGATGTCGTTCAAGCCTAACCCAGTGATTACGCACTCGCCGCTGCCCTTGCCTGGCCTCCCGCCCGAAATGCCACTCCCTTTGCCCAAAGGATCAATACCCAATGTCCCTGTGTTCTGCATCAGTGTCATCGATGAGGACGACCATCATGTTGATATCGAAGAGGCTGAGATGTCCTCAGAGGACGATACCAAGAAGTCCTTTGACTTTACGGGTGAGCTGAAGAAACTAAATGAGTCTGGTGGGTCTGATAGGCTTAGCTTCGTCAAGCAGCTCGAGAACATGTTCCGTACACCTGCGAATTTATGATACAATTTCGACCTGCAACTTGATGCCCCACCTGTGCCCAAGATCCCATCACTGCAAGTGGAACTGCAGGATGACAAGATGTTGCCGCAAGCACCGATTCCACTCCTGTGCTCGACGCCGAATGATGCGTGCCAGAGTCACGATATGGACCAGCCGTTTTTTGCAGCTTGATGAATTTTACCATGAAGTGAGTCCATAGTTTGTTTGCCTTCGTGATATGAACTAGTCCTTGGGAACAAGATGCACAGCTGTAAATCGGAGGTGGGTCCATGGTTTTCTGCCTTTGCGATATGAACTAATCCCAGGAACAATAGTATACACTGCCATTTCATTACGAGGTGAGTCCATGGTTGCTGCCTACCATAACATCCAACTCCTCATCACTGAGATAGCGATTATGCTTATCCTTCTGTGTGGCAGGCTCTTCAACGATATATCTTTGTTGTGGGTACTGTCGCCATCTCACTTTGGAACTATAGCATCTAACTCCTCATTACTGAGATAGTGATTATGCTTATCCTTCTGCATAGCGGGCTCTTTGACAATATACCTTTGTTGTGGGTACTGTCACCGTCTCACTTCAGAACTTCGGCTCTTCGGCTCTTCAACAATATATCATATAGCTTTATGGCACTTGTGGGTACTACTGCCGTCTCGCTTCAGAATGTCTTAGATGATGATATACAGTGAAATTCAAGGTACCCTGTCTGTCCTATTGATCAAGTATTTCCTCCCTCTCTCCTGCAGCCTCTTCTCCCTCTAAACTAGGTGAATTTGCGAGATTTATTTGATGGTACTGACTTCATTTCCTGTTCCCTCCACAAGATGCTGGGAGTCTGTGATTTCCTGTCCCTCTGCAAGACGCCGGGATCTCGGTTCCAGTCATTACAGATATTGCCCAAATACGAAACTGTGTACATGTTATGTTACTCATCAATTCACTTCTTATTCTTGTCTGCATCGTCCTCAGACTCCTCATTGCTGGCATAGAGATCATCTATCTCTTGCCCTTCAATCTCTGATTTGGCACAATCAATAGCGGCAGTGCGCATGGCCTTCACGACCCTCTCTGTCCTTCCGAAGTTGCTGACATGCTTGTAGACGCCTCGGATCATTGCCGCCTGAAAGCCTGAGCGAGTTGCGAGTTGGTTGACTCGTTCATCAAATCCAAACTGTGCAAAGTGTGCAACATCCTCGGCATGAATCTTAGAATCCAGCCGGATTCTGATAGAATCAGCATCTGAGCCACTGCCAGCCCGGGTGAAGCGTGTGATGGTTTTCTCTGTACTCTCTGTTTTGATGTCTTCCCCCCCAGACTTTGATGGAGCAACTTGGTGCATGTGCGGTGCCATTGAGTATTGAACTAGTAGTACTAGTAGTTAGTTTTGAGCTAGCTTCAATTCAATTCGTTCATCCCACCGGTCAGAAGTGAGGAATGAAGTTCTTTAATGGTGACTTGGCACAGAAGGCACAGAATATATGAGTAGTCAAGCTAGAGCGAATTACTAGATGCTAGTGTGTCAATGTCGTCAAGGTCAAAGAGACTCAGCCCCTAATTGCCACAAAAACTTTGCTGACCCTGCCCACGTACTACGGGGTTCCATCATATTCCTCCCGCTACTCTCTAGCCTCAAGAACATTCGCACAAGCATGTCTGTTTATGAACCAGACGTGGTGCGCAAGTTACTGTCGGCACTAGAGCCAAGAGACTTGCAGAAGAAGTTTGAAGCAAACTGGAAAAATATGGTAAGCATGCGGGGATCACCTATCTGTCGGGACGAGGGAACTGACCTGACAACCAACTCAAATGCATTACTACTAGGTCAAAAAACGTGTTGAGTCATGGACAGGACATGCTGAGCGCATGACCAACCCACGACCAAGACGCCAATACGAATGGGAGGCGGAGGTTGTCGAGTACATCAACTATGTCTCCGACAAGACTCGCATACGGTCCGTGAAGGCACTTGCACGACCATACCTGGATGGCAAGATTCCTATCTTAGGCCCCCATTTCGTGCCACCATCATACCTACATGCACGAAAGCGAAGCCAGTCTGAGCCTGTCGTCAACCCAGAGATCTCGTACCTCAAGCCACTTCGCGTTATCCATCCATTCTACTACCCTGAACTTGCGAGGTGTCCGCGATGCAATTGTGCAGATGGCATTCAGTGGGATGGATGGACTGGTACGGGCCCACGAGATGTCCATGGCTTGATGCTTGATGAGGCCGCAATAGGTACACAGCTGCGCTGCGAGCACTGCAAAAATGACCCAACCAGCAAGAAAGGTCTAGAAAGCGAGCCTGACTCACATAGTGAATCGGATGATGGACACAATCACAAGGCAAATATCAAAGGGCACTGCTTTGCGACAACGAATCCTGGCTTCTGGCATGGCTGGTCCCACTGGTCCATTCCAGGTGAGCTTGATTAAGCCCTACTAGTACTGTTTCAACTCTTACTGAGTCTCTGGCACTTGTAGGGGACATACCAATATTTTTCTACCGATGTGCTGTTACCCACGAGTTATTTGACCTGCTGATTGAGTTGCGCCTGTCATCTACGGCAGGAACACTTGCTGAAAATGTCCGACGTGAGTGGCACTACTGCGAATGGTGGTGACTCTCTTGAACATGGGCCTGACACTGCACCTTAAAGAACTGCACCTGCTTGAATACAACAGGCGGAAGCTGGATTACCTTCAAGCTTGGAAATCTCGCCATACGACACAACGTGGGATGGAGTTCTTCAGCCCTAACCCACTTCGGGTCTTCTCGGATCCATACGATGCCAATGAGTACAATGACAAGCCCATCTCGCGTGACATGGTCAGTGAAGTCTTCCAGGAGTTTGTGTCGGGAACACGGGAGAGGGAATCAGAAGAATACCTTCGCACACTCTCAGGTGAGCCTTGCAGCGCACCTCACACCTCAAAATATCAATGATGCTCACTGATGCTGCAATGGATGCCAAGGCATAAGCATTTCATTTGACAACACATTCCGTGCTGCCACAAAAGCAACTGTTACCAGCCGGGAGAAGCAGAAGTCGAAGGTCCTGAAGGGAGGGATCATCAGTCTGATGAATGAGAATGGTGAGATTGTCAGCTGGGTACGTCATCTCTCACTGCCAGACTCGGATAAATGAGTGTGTCCAGCTGAAAACACACCTGTGCTAGCGTTTCTGCCATGGACAGTCGAACGCTGAGATAAGCGAACTCCTTGAAGGCCTCAAGACACGCTGCGAGGCACTCGATGTCCCTCCACCAGAAATATTCATTGCTGACAACTGCTGCCATGTTCGCAATGCAGTGACTGTTGTTTTCCCGGATGCCACCATGAAACTCGATGTATGGCATTTCATTATGAGGCGAGTCTGTGGTTTGTCTGCCTTCATGATACAAACTAACCCTTGGAACAAGATACGTGACTGTAATCCTTAATCCCTCAAAGAATCCGCACCGGAAAGAAGTAGTTGCAGAGATCTCTGCCTGCATACTGAAGAAACATGCTGAAGGCGGGAATCCTGCAGAGTACTGGGACCGGAATGAGCAAGAGACTAGACTCACCTTCGCATTCGAGAAATGGTCATGCGAAGGTACAGTATGGTCAGCAGGGGCACGTAGAGTAAGTCTCATTCTGGCAAAGCCTTGGTGCAAATTGCTAACATCAATTTTTTCGATGCTAGGTTCATGAGGAGCAGCTGAAACATGTACAGAAAGGGTGCCTCGAACGTCCACGGCAGGACATACGCACAGATGGAAGTCGTGTGGAGGGCTCCCACAAGGGCTGGAACTCACTCCAGCGTGTGCATACGAGTGGTATTGTAACCTTCACAGGGCTTTGCCATGACTTCGTTCTCCGACGAAATGTTCGCGTTGCCTTTTCGAGGGCGGCAAAATCAGATTTCATTTCATCAACCCATGGCTCTCATCACATTCACCTCGTGGACGGAATCGCAAAGCTATTCAACCACCTTCGACTGAAAGAGAAGGCTGCCAGCATG
>MU836991.1:85136-95576 GCA_029603245.1 Rhizopogon salebrosus TDB-379 | reverse complement strand
TGTAGTGCGACAGGGAAGCTGGAATGACTCACCTTCAACTTCCAGCCGGACTGTATGACGCCATCATGCACGGCCAGTTAGATATGACGCTGACAACAGCATTGTATGCACGCACGCGGACTGGATTACCCCTCTGCTTCAACACTGCCTTAAAGCTCCACATATAGACTTTTTTGTCCTTTC
Source organism: Rhizopogon salebrosus TDB-379 (assembly GCA_029603245.1). NCBI lineage: Eukaryota > Fungi > Basidiomycota > Agaricomycetes > Boletales > Rhizopogonaceae > Rhizopogon > Rhizopogon salebrosus. The sequence continues at coordinate 95,393 of MU836991.1, read as the reverse complement.
CAGCGCTGGCAATGTATCGTCCGTCGGAGGGAATGGCAAGGGCCAAGAGTTCGTCATCGTGCAGGAGTGGGTCTCCAACTTGCTCATTTGTCTTGAGGTCCCAGACACGAACTGAGAAATCTGACGATGCACTGACGAGATGGCGTTCATCGGGGGACAGACAGATGGATCTGATGGATTTGGTATGACCGCGAAGCACAACGAGCTCTTTGCCATCAATCGACTGCCATTTTCGGATGGTGCAGTCACCTGATCCTGAGAAAATGTATGTGCCGTGTCCCTTGATTTCGATGGGCAGCTTGGCAACATCGTCATGCGAAGGGGTCGACCATTTTTGGTATCATGTGACGCCAAAATGGTCGTTCACGTGAGGGACCATTAGTAGGACCATTTTCGTGGTCACGTGCTACAGTAGTAGAAAACGCGGGAGGAGAGGAGGGAAGTAAGGTTGAAACTATCGTGTGTGAGATGCAAAAAATGATGCGAAAACTGATGGAGTGCCTGAAGCTGTATCATGCGAGTCGAAGTATGTGAGTATGTGGAGGGAAATAAGCTAGTATCGAGACTCGGAGGACAATATACACAATTTGAACCCACGAGAAAATTAGTAGCGAGAGAGAGGGACATGCAAATGCAAACGTTCGTGATATGTATTATGAATTAAAGCAGACTGGGATGGAAGCATGAGGATCAAAAACGAAATAAAGCCATCACGAGGCCCAGTGTTCCTGGAGGTACTCAACTCGAAGGTGCTGGATGCCACCGTGGATGGTCAGCAATGCGTCCGGCGTCGAACTGTCAATCTCCAGCTCCTCGTACAACTTGAAGAGCACAGTGCCTGACTCAAGCGTTGTTGACCGATCAAGCAGCATCCTGACGAAGGCTTCCTGCTCGAGTGCAGGGCTTTCACCAGATGGTCGAAGAAAAACTTGCTCGTAAATTTGCTTGACCGTTTCGAGAAAGGCACGCGGATGGAAGTGCTTGCCCTCGGAGAATACGCCTGGTGGCTGCGGCCAGGGTGGAGGTGGCTCGTTCTTGGACACCTGCTTGGCTCCATCAGCGCAAAAGCCCCGCCTGTGATTGTACCCTGAGTTCTCTGGAGCGGGGTACATGATTGTCTTGCAGCGTGAACATGTGTGGGCCTTGCGAAGCTGAAATGGAGTAAGTACTGATGTGTCAGTAGTGCCATTGGCACAATGGCAGTGAGACACGCACCTTCTTTCCTGGCTCAGCCTTGATGAGCTCGATGGCATGACAATGTCTTCTCCAGAACGTTTCGGAGCCAGAACGAGCTGTAAATGAAAGAATGATTTAGTCTCACAATGAGAATGGCTGCCTGTTAACAGGCTGGACTCACACTTGAAATCATTCTTCGCAACACGGTTCATCACCACCACCTCAATCTGGCCGAGCTTTCGAAGAAGGGCCTGGGGATGCTTTCTGACGGTTTCGAGCCCGTTGGCATGGTTCTTTGCCTCAAGGCGGGTGTTGTAGGTCTCAGTAGCTAGAGCCCACTGTTTGGGTGCCATCTTGAAAGAAATCCATGCAAACTCTTCTCTCATCTCCATGAACAGATGAAACTCGATGTCGCCAGAAATTTGCATGGCCCGGGCGTCAATTCTTGTTGCGATCGTGAAGAAGTGCTGAGAGCGGGTCATTCCTGGGGGCCGTGGGATGGGTGTGAGGTCGTGTGTGGTGGTGGTGGTGGTGGTGGTGGTGGCGGTGGTATTGACAACGGGGCTGATCAGTGGAATTGGGGAAGGTGTGTCTGATGCGGGCTCTTCAGGTTGCTGGTGACTTGGAGTGAGGCTGGTGCTGGTCGCAGCGACAGCCATTGACCGTCGTGGGAGAGCTTTCGAGTTGCAGTAGGGCAACCGGCTTCTGGGCTTGAGGTATTCGTCCAAAGTGGCTGATGGAGTCCCCTGCTCAGATGCGGTGGATCAGTAAGGGTTCGTGAATCATGCAGAAAGATAAGCATAATCGCTATCTCAGTGATGAGGAGTTGGATGCTATTGAGAGCTTACCTGGTTTGACGGAGCAGTGCCTGCTATGGGGGCACCAACTTTATTGGAGGTGGTTGAATGCCGCATGATTTTGCGGGGTGGCTTGCGTGCCACATCCCTTGCAAGTTGGCCTGAATCCTCCTCGTGCTCAGTTTCGGAGATGACAATGGTCTCATCCACCTTGCGTTTCCTCATTGGTCGTTGTGGCTGAACATCTGTTGCGACATGGGTGGGACTGGGAGTGACCTCTGCTGTGAGAGTTGCGGTGGTGTGGGGTTGAAGTAGTGACGGCTGCACCTCACCAGGCTTGATGGGCACCTGAGGGATGGAGAGAAGCTGGGGGTCAATTTCGAGTTCTTCAAGTATTTTGGACCTTGTAGACTGCAGGACGAGGTCTACCACGTCTCCGCTGTCGCTGCTGAGTGCCTCAAGCAACTGAGGGCCACTCATATCAAGCTCAACTGGTGAGTCCTCGGTCTTGATTTCTAGTAGTCCACCAAATGTGGTGGCGAAACCCGACTTGACAAGTCCGAAGTGCTCTTTCGATGGGACCTCCTTGAGCTCTGGCAGGCAACATGTGCTGGTGGCCTTCTCTTCGAGTCGAAAGCGGTTGAACAACTTTGCAATTCTGTCCACAAGGTGAATGTGATGAGAGCCATGGGTTGATGAAACAAAGTCTGACTTTGTTGCCCTCGAAAAGGCAACGCGAATATTTCGTCGAAGAACAAAGTCATGGCAGAGCCCTGTGAAGGTTACAATGCCACTGGTGTGTACACGCTGGAGTGAGTTCCAGCCTTTGTGGGAGCCCTCCACACGGCTTCCATCTGTTCGTATGTCCTGCCGCAGACGTTCGAGGCACCCTTTCCGTACATGTTTCAGCTGCTCCTCATGAACCTGGTGCGCAAATTTGATGTCAGCATTGACTTGCAGCAGGCTTTGCCTGGACAAGGACTCACTTTGTATGCCCCCGCTGACCATACCATGCCATTGCATGACCATTTCTCGAATGCAAACACCAGCCTGGTCTCTTGCTCATTTCGGTCCCAGTACTCTGCAGGATTCCCGGCTTCAGCGTGTTTCTTCAGTATGCAGGCAGAGATCTCTGCGACAACTTCTTTCCGGTGAGGATTCTTCGAAGGATTAAGGATTACAGTAGCATATCTTGTTCTGAGGATTAGCTCGTACTATGAAGGCGGATCATCATGCACTCACCTCATAATGAAATGCCATACGTCAAGTTTCATGGCAGCATCAGGGAAAATGACAGTCACGGCACTGCGAACATGGCAGCAGTTGTCGGCAACAAATATTTCTGGTGGAGGGACGTCAAGTGCCTCACAGCGTGTCTTGAGGCCATCAAGGAGTTCACTTATCTCGGCATTTGACTGGCCGTGACAGAATCGCTAGTGTAATCAGTGCCATTGAGCATCAAATGCGCTCATTCAGATGGGCAAGATACGACTCACCCAACTGACAATCTCACTGTTCTCATTCATCAGACTTATAATCCCTCCCTTCAGCACCCTTGACTTCTGCTTCTCTGGGCTGGTCACTGTTGCTTTCGTAGCGGCACGGAATGTGTTGTCAAATGAGATGCTTGTGCCTTCTCGCAAATCAGAATGTCAGTGAGTGTCAAATCTGAGGTGTGAAGTGTACCACAGAGTGTCTTCTCACCTGAGAGTGTGCGAAGGTATTCTTCTGATTCCCTCTCCCGTGTTCCCGACACAAACTCCTGGAAGACTTCACTGACCATGTCACGCGAGATGGGCTTGTCATTGTACTCATTGGCATCGTATGGATCCGAGAAGACCCGAAGTGGGTTAGGGCTGAAGAACTCCATCCCACGTTGTGTCGTATGGCGAGATTTCCAAGCTTGAAGGTAATCCAGCTTCCGCCTGTTGTATTCAAGCAGGTGCAGTTCTTTAAGGTGCAGTGTCAGGCCCATGTTCAAGAGAGTCACCACCATTCGCAGTAGTGCCACTCACGTCGGACATTTTCAGCAAGTGTTCCTGCCGTAGATGACAGGCGCAACTCAATCAGCAGGTCAAATAACTCGTGGGTAACAGCACATCGGTAGAAAAATATTGGTATGTCCCCTACAAGTGCCAGAGACTCAGTAAGAGTTGAAACAGTACTAGTAGGGCTTAATCAAGCTCACCTGGAATGGACCAGTGGGACCAGCCATGCCAGAAGCCAGGATTCGTTGTCGCAAAGCAGTGCCCTTTGATATTTGCCTTGTGATTGTGTCCATCATCCGATTCACTATGTGAGTCAGGCTCGCTTTCTAGACCTTTCTTGCTGGTTGGGTCATTTTTGCAGTGCTCGCAGCGCAGCTGTGTACCTATTGCGGCCTCATCAAGCATCAAGCCATGGACATCTCGTGGGCCCGTACCAGTCCATCCATCCCACTGAATGCCATCTGCACAATTGCATCGCGGACACCTCGCAAGTTCAGGGTAGTAGAATGGATGGATAACGCGAAGTGGCTTGAGGTACGAGATCTCTGGGTTGACGACAGGCTCAGACTGGCTTCGCTTTCGTGCATGTAGGTATGATGGTGGCACGAAATGGGGGCCTAAGATAGGAATCTTGCCATCCAGGTATGGTCGTGCAAGTGCCTTCACGGACCGTATGCGAGTCTTGTCGGAGACATAGTTGATGTACTCGACAACCTCCGCCTCCCATTCGTATTGGCGTCTTGGTCGTGGGTTGGTCATGCGCTCAGCATGTCCTGTCCATGACTCAACACGTTTTTTGACCTAGTAGTAATGCATTTGAGTTGGTTGTCAGGTCAGTTCCCTCGTCCCGACAGATAGGTGATCCCCGCATGCTTACCATATTTTTCCAGTTTGCTTCAAACTTCTTCTGCAAGTCTCTTGGCTCTAGTGCCGACAGTAACTTGCGCACCACGTCTGGTTCATAAACAGACATGCTTGTGCGAATGTTCTTGAGGCTAGAGAGTAGCGGGAGGAATATGATGGAACCCCGTAGTACGTGGGCAGGGTCAGCAAAGTTTTTGTGGCAATTAGGGGCTGAGTCTCTTTGACCTTGACGACATTGACACACTAGCATCTAGTAATTCGCTCTAGCTTGACTACTCATATATTCTGTGCCTTCTGTGCCAAGTCACCATTAAAGAACTTCATTCCTCACTTCTGACCGGTGGGATGAACGAATTGAATTGAAGCTAGCTCAAAACTAACTACTAGTACTACTAGTTCAATACTCAATGGCACCGCACATGCACCAAGTTGCTCCATCAAAGTCTGGGGGGGAAGACATCAAAACAGAGAGTACAGAGAAAACCATCACACGCTTCACCCGGGCTGGCAGTGGCTCAGATGCTGACTCTGTCAGAATCCTCCTTGATTCCAAGATTCATGCTGAGGATGTTGCGCACTTTGCGCAGTTCGGATTTGATGAGCGTGTCAGGCAACTTGCAACTCGCTCTGGCTTTCAGGCAGGCATGATCCGAGGTGTCTACAAACATGTCAGCAACTTCAAAAGAACAGAGAGGGTTGTGAAGGCCATGCGCACTGCTGCCATAAATTGTGCCAAATCCGAGATTGAAGGTCAAGAGATAGACGATTTCTATGCCAGTGATGAGGAGTCTGAGGACGCCAAAGACAAGAATAAATAAGTGAATGGATGAGTAACTCAGAGTAACACGTACATGGTTTTGTATTGAGTAATAGTATCTATGTATAATAACTGGGAACCGAGATTCTGAGATGGAGACTCGGACTTGGAGGACAACATAAGCATGAACTGCCAGCCAGTCCATGATCACAGCATCTTGCGGAGGGACAGGAAATCACAAACAGTGTCTTGCGGAGGGAAGAGGAAATGAGGTCAGCACCATCAAATAAATCTTGCAAATTCACCTAGGATGGACAGGGTACCTCGAACTTTATTGTATATCGTTGAAGGGCCGATGTTCCAAAGTGAGACGGCAATAGTGCCGTAAAGCTATATTGTTGAAGAGCCGAAGTTCCGAAGTGAGACAGTAACAGTAACTTAGTACCCATGACAAAGATATATCGTTGAAGAGTCGAAGTTCTGAAGTGAGGACAGCAACAGTACTCACAATAAAGTGCAATGCAGAAAGATAAGCATAATTGTTATCTCAGCAATGAGGAGTTGGATGCTATAGATCGCAACAGTACTCACAACAAAGCTGCTCCAATGTAGATCATCTTGTTGTCCCCCACCATGCAGAAGGACCTTCAAGAAGGCAGCAAGACCTTTTCCGCAGTGCAGATGAATACCAAGCCAGAGAGGCTTCAGCACCTCATCGAAAGACTCTATCATAGGGGGCAGCTGCTTCAGCAAGGGCACAAGTGCAGTCATGGTCCACACTTTCTGCTGCTCATCGTGCAGACCATGCGCAATGCAAGCCACAAGGTTGTGAAGATGGGGTAAGACGGCACAGCCCATCATAATAGCAATCTGCTGCACAATCCAGATGTCGGTATCTTGCCTGCCATGACTTTTTACTGCGACATACAGCTTTGAGGAAAGGTAGGAGTGAGGGATACCAAGTGCAGGAGCAATGATGGAGAAGGCGCGAGTGGCAGTGTTGTGGACATAGGACGAGGGCAGCGAGGGTGGTGATGCTCGGAGGAATGCATCTTCGTGCAATGGAGGGCATAGGCAACAGTGAAGTGGAGTAGTTCGTGAATGAAGGGGCATACTCAGGGCAAGCAAATAGATGGGTGATGAAGCGGGCGCACAAACGAAACACTTGCTCGTGGTCAATCTGGGCTGGGGGGATCATTGGCACCTGAGTGGGAACCTTCAATGCATCAGACGGCGCCTTGCCCAATAAGAGAGCACCGAAGGATCATTGGCACCTGAGCGGAGACCTCCAACACATCAGACAGCGCCTCACCCAATAAAAGAACACCAAATCAGCACGCCCTGACCAGTGAGAGGTGGCAAAGGAAGGGAAATGATTGGAGGTAGCATAACTGTGGGGAGCAGAAAGCTACCCCAGCGATGAGGAGTCGGATGTTACTAATGGTAGCGCATACCTTGTTCCAAGTATTAGTTCATATTGCGAAGGTAGAAAACCTGTTGAATTGCGCACCTGAAATGTCTATGAAACTTGACATCTGAACAGTGCGATCCCCAAGTGATGACGCTCATAATGAAATGGTAGCGCATATCTTGTTCCAAGTATTAGTTCGTATTGCGAAGGCAGAAAACCTGTTGAATTGCGCACCTGAAATGTCCATGAAACTTGACATCTGAACAGTGCGATCTCCAAGTGATGACACTGTCGGTGTGGGCAAGTAACTGAGACAAGGCATCAGTGGACTGATATAATAGAGTAGATAAGGATTACAGTCGTGTATTGTGTTCCAAGGATTAGTTTGTATCACGAAGGCAGACAAACCAGACTCTCACCTCATAAGATTACAATCACATATCTTGTTCCAAGAATTAGCTTGTATCGTAAAGGCAGACAAGCCATGGACTCGCCATCGAATAGATCACATTCCATTGAGAAATTAAGAATTACAATTGCATATCTTGTCCTGAGGATTAGTTTGTATCGCGAAGGCAGGCAAACCATGGACTCACCTTCCATACATTGAGTAGATTGCATTCCATCGAGAGATTAAAGTAGATCACATTCCACTCGGGGATTAAGTAGATTGTGTTCCATTGAGGGACCGAGTAGATCGAGTTCCGGATCGCATTCTGTTGAGGGAATGAAGTGATTAAGGATTACAGTCGTGTATCTTGCTCCCCGATGATTAGTTTGAATCGTGAAGGCAGGTAAACCATGGACTCACCTCCATACATCGAGTAGATTGCGTTCGCGTTCCGTTGAGGAATTAAGGATTACAGTCGCATGTCTTGTTCCAAAGATTAGTTCAGATCGTGAAGGCAGACAAACTATGGACTCACCTCTACATCAAGTAGATTCATATTGTAGTTAGCATCAGGTGTGGCCCCTCCCATGAATGCGACAGAAAAGATGAGTTGGTCCATGTGCGATTGACCCCTTCGCGAGATCTCCGAGTTCCGACAGGACGACCCCTTCGCAGCTTTCCGCGCGCCTGCGGCGCCACTGACCCCTTCGCATGACCATATTTTCGGGCAGCTTGCCGTCCTTTGACCACACCCGGATCACATGATCATACCGGCAACTCGCGAATTTGTCGCCTCGTGGAGAGTATTTGACGGCATACTGTAGAGTTACGACCACAACTTCGCACCGATTTGAGTGTGACCATGTCACCCTTAGCTTCGCAGCTTCGTTGGCCCTTGTGACGTGTGACCTATTCTACTTAGCTTCGTTCTGAATGTACTTGATTCATTGCTGGTAGATCACTAGCTTCCCACTTGAATTCAATACTACTGACAAATGATTAATGATCCTTAACTTCTTGTGTGAATTTCGCTCTTCCTCAGGAGTCAGGATGTCAGTCAATTTTGACCTCCTCAAAATGGATGGTCGCATTTTCGCAAACGTCTCCCCCGAAATAAATCCAGTGCGAGATCAAGTGTCTTCAATCCATGCCACCACTGCATTACCTTGGTACAAACTTTATGATGTACTAATTGCTGTACAGGTCTTTGCATCCTGCCATGCAGATGCCTTGCTTAACCTCTCGTTCAAACGTCTTGGCCGCTGCGATGCATTTCAATGACTTCGGAATGTGAACCAGACCTCTGGAACAGATTGTGACTTGCCGATATCAACTTTCAGAACAGTATGTCATCGAGGAGCCGCCATTCACAGACAACACTGACGGTGCAGATGGAAGTGATGTCACAGTTGAGGCCATCGCAAAACATATCACAGATGGGGGCCAGGACGTGCCGCCGGTTGGCTATAGCCTTGATTATGATGCCTCATTGATCATGTGCAACGAGTCAGAGGTGTACGAGTCGGATATTGCACTATCAGACACACGTTTCAGACACAAGCAAGGGGGCAGAGGCACATCTCAGGAGAGGCAAGTGCAGTGTGCACATGTACCGCGAGCATTATTTACAACAAATTTTGAGTCGCACTGATGGCCGTAGATTTTTTTTCATTTTTCCATGTATTTTTTGGTGGTTTACCGTATGTCACAAAATAGCTTCGCTGCTCTAAATTTGGTGTGACAGTCACACCAAATAGCTTCGATTCGTTGTCGAGTGGGACATGTGACGAAGTTGTGGTCGTAACTCTACAGTACACCCAATCATGACCTGTCTTTATCGGTGGTGCAATTTGTCGTCCGGTATTCGGGTTCCATCGTCGTATAGTACCGTCTTCTGATCCACTTGCTACCTCCCGGGCATTGGGTGACCAATCGAGGCACCTCACTGAAGCACTATGCCCCTCCAATGGGTTGCTGACCACCCTGCCCCCCTTCACGTCCCAAAGCCGCAGTCTACCATCCGCGCCCCCGCTCATGACCATTGTTTGATCCGGAGAAACTGCTAGTGACATAACTGATTCCCCATCACTTCCCCAATGCTTTTCTACTGGCTCTCCATCTCTTATCCACTGGCGAATTGAACCATCGGACGATGCGCTCATTATATTGCAACCAGTGCCCACGCTGGCAAGGCTCCATATACACTTGGAATGATTCTCAATGATGCACTCCGGCGTTAAGCTCCCTATTGGACGGTCTGGTGCAGGCTTCTTCCACGAGGTAGTCCGGGTGTTGTGGTTTACGAAGTAGGATCGACCTGGTGGTGAGATGTGCCATTCGCATCCAGGGATCGCTAGTCCTGGTTTATCTGTGAGTTCCTTGCTACTGGCTGCCCTTTCTTAGCTCACCAAGTCTCACTCCTGGTAATGGTTGATTCCGTGAAATTTTCTTCGAGTCATTGTCTAGATATCGTGGGCCACCATCTCCCACCCTGAACTGCTCCCACCCAGAAGGAAGCGCCTCATTTCCTCCTGCTTCTTATTTAGTTGGCCAGTGGGCATCTTAACTCAGTTACTCGCCTTTCCAAACTCTGTCCTGGCGGTGTTGTTTACCATAGGGTGGCGGATCCTCGTTTCCTCCTGCTTCTTGTTTAGTTGGCCAGTGGGCATCTTAACTCAGTTGCTCACCTTTCCAAAGTGCGTCGTCCTGGTGGTATTGTTCACCATAAGGTGGCAGATCCTCGTTTCCTCCTGCTTCTTGATTAGTTGGCCAGTGAGCATCTTAACTCGGTTACTCACCTTTCCAAAGTGCGGCCTGGCGGTGTTGTGCGCCATAGGGTGGCAGATCCTTTGCGCTCGTCGGAGGAGCAACAC
>MU836990.1:212167-263707 GCA_029603245.1 Rhizopogon salebrosus TDB-379 | reverse complement strand
AGCCGGGAATGGATGGTCGAGAAATGCGATGCCAAGTAGCGGTACAATAGTCGAGTGTCTCAGTTTAAGCCAAACCGTCAGTTCCCGTTGACCAACTCCCTATGGAATGTTAGTATATATGTAATTATGCTAATGAGTAAAAGGCCTCAAACTACGTGGACAGCTCAAAGACTTTACCTTCTCCATTTTTGCCATGGCTCTCCCATGATCGATCAAAAATTTCTTCACCGCGACCTGATGAATGTTACTTAAACGGACGCCTGAAGAGTTTGGAATGGTCAGACAGACCACCGTTTTGCCTTCGTCGGTTACGACCGTACGCTGGTACACTTGGCCAAAGGAGCCACTTGTAATTGGAGCTCCAAGCTCGGCCAATTGGCAAGTGAACTCGCGAACGTTATTGCTGCGAGATATCATGAAGACAGAGAAGATCATGCCATGGAGTAACTCACTGTTTGAGCCATTCCCTCAGTTTGGCTTCTGACATTCTGAACCGTTTGTCTGCTGGGAGGAAGTTGACAATTCTAAACGCACCCAAGGACCTGCTGGCGCCTGAGACTATGTACTGAAACGTTGCCGGCATGCTGCATGCATGCCATTGTCCATGAATTTCTGCACTCACCAAAATTGGGCACAAACGCGTTACAAGGCTCATCAGGGCTTACCCACTACCCTAGCCCGCTGTCTTTTGAGTGTGATCAACTACTCCTTATGGACTAGCTAAGTGGAGTTCGGCTCATTCTGGCCTTGGACCACCGTGACTTCCTTGGAGTTACCGTTATAGCGGGTTTATGCCTAGGCACACGCTTGTGCATTCCCTCTATAAGTACACGAGCACTCTGTACGTAAGTTCGACTGCACGGGCACGTGCGCAAACCGATTGTAAATCTATAGGCTCAAGTCTTCAAACGCACTCATTCAATGTCGAATATCCCCAGCCACGGTTGCATTGAAGTTCACGTTGATTTGTGGTTGTCACGGCCGATTTTGGGACTACTACTCAAACCAGTGGGTTGCTAATCATCATCCTCCCCACACGCCGTAAGCGTCAACACCGAGGAAAATCCCTTGTTCGTTTGCTCTACAACACTCATCATGCCAGAGACAATCGCCATCGACCCCCCGCCTCTAAGAAGGACTCAATCCATTGGTAATATCCCCCCACCACCCAGGGCGCATCTCTACGTCACACCACCGCTCGGAACAGGATGGGCGTATTGTCCATGTCAATTTGCTGAGGGGACCTCGCAGTGCTTCGCCATCATTACCGTCGTCGACAAGGAGATTCTTATACACGAACGACTGGCAGCAGCACAAGCACAGGCGGTATTTCAAATTCAGATGAGCCGGCAACATCACATTTTTATCTTTATGCACGGTATGGTTTGACTTTGTCTACAACCCACTAACTCGGAATCATTTTGCAGCAGCTTGTCACTCCTTTCATCCATGCTCACATGGACATGGTTCCTAACCGCACACATTTTGGATTATACAACTATTGATTCATGCCAAGTATCTGTGCCTCTCGTTTGGTGGCTTACCTTTACGATCCTATGCACGACGTATTTCCTTGTTCTTAAAGTTCTGGTTTCCATGATCTATGGAATTCTGGTTTTCGGGTTCCTTGGTACGGTTTTGCACCTCGTGGTGAGTTCAGGGCCGTTTCGTCCTGTCGTCTAATCGACAAACATCTCGACAGCCCTTCTCCATTGGTACTTTATTTTACTTCGCTTGCGTCGGCACCCTTTCCAAAACCCTCGCTACATGTGCGAAACGCTGCCCAAAGCGATCGCCGAGCGTATCCCTCTAGTCATCTATATTCATCCTCCACCGGAGGACGATGGAAAGGCACAACCCACATCCTTACCAAAACCTGTTCATAGCTACCCACACGAACCACCAACCCTGCGGATGCCAAGGAGGCGATTTGCATTCTCCCGCCGCAGGCCAATTAATATGTGGCAAGAAGGCGCTGACACTCTTGACGGCAAACAGAGCACCAACCAGAAGCGAATGCACCTCGTGAGCGTGAAGAGAAGGTTGAAATACCTGTGGAACGTATCATTGAAGAACATAGAAGTAGGCCCCCTCGCCCCGAAGATGCGGCAGTTGAACGTTGGCCCACGGCCTCTTCGACTACTTCCTTGTAGACATGTTTTTCATGTGAGGGGCTCAGAGGATCACCATTGTGCAAACATCATGAAGATAAAACCATATCTGTTTCTTTCGTGGTATCAGTGACATCTCTCACGATCCACCTTTGAACTCGCATAGTCCTCGCTGTGACGCGCGTAGCTGCCTCACAATTGCCATAAGAACGCACGAACATGTATGGCATTGTAAACGACCAAATAATGATTCCGTGTGTATGGTAGTCTGGGGAATTGAGGTAAACCTCGTAACTTCATGACATAGAAAGTAACATGTGCAGAAATAATATGCTACAATCTTTCATGAAATGGGAGCTGAACCCTAAGTGACGCGTGTTCTACCTGTTTGGTAGGATTCACAAATAAGGCTGCGGATAATCTGCACTGACCGCTTTCGACGTGCGTGGAAAGATGCATCTGGATCGTCAGGGAGCGCCGTGATGCAAGCATGCTTGGAGAACCTCATGCCCTCGCGTTCGAGATTCCCCTCGTTCTTCTTCCACCAATCATCCATGTCCATGGGATAATCCTCCAAGCAAGTAACCACAGCAGCAACTGGTACATGGCCTGCGGGGGAGCCGATAATGCTATTGAATATTTTATAATCGCTGACCAATGTCCCCTGGGCCCTCGAGTTCCTCATGCAATACAACAAAAGGTACACTCCATCGTCGCTGTACAGTTTCCTGTATGTCTTTTTCATGCGCCATTTCGCGAAAAGGCGCCGGAAGAAGCCCATCGATGCGAGTGACGAAACTTCCCAAAGTTTGAAGCGCTGATTTTCCAGAGTGATTTCGTAGGGGGTATGCTCCAGCGTGCAGGTTTGTGCATCTGCCGAGGTCAGGGCAACATCCCGTCCCATAATCAGATTGATGACAGAGCTTTTACCAACCCCAGTCTCCCCGAAAATCAACACGTTCGAAGGACGTGAGATTGACTTGCCGCATGCAAGGTTAGTACAGATCAAACGGCGCATAAAGAGCTACTCACTAGCGAAGAGGCCGTACACGACGCATGCATTGTTAAAGTAGCGGAAGTGGTGAAGAAACCGGCTGGTGTCAGTGGTTGTAGGCTCGGCGGCTGAATGAGGGAAGTTCGCGAGGAAGACTGAGGTAGTCGCGTGGATATGGTCCCAGCCTAATATATAAGTATTGAAGCCAGTGCCCGCTAATCATGAGCCGGCGGATTTACCTGAGGTTGCACCCCATAACCGATGGGGTCCGATGATAGAATCGGCCAAGGTGAATGCGCATATGGTGAGCTCGTGTATCCAACCTGGAAGAGAAGAGAAGTCCATTGTTATAGTGCAATGACGAGACGTTCTTAGACTAACCTCAGTCCGGGAAAGACACATAGGACGGGATGCAATTAGACTCTCCCGCACTTGGCCAACAAAAACATGCTATAACAGCAAGAAGCTCAGCGTCTGCGTGACTAGACCAATCATAAACTTACGTCATCTGTCAAAGCCTCCAGTTCACTTCTCAAAGAGTCCATAGCCATCAAGGCGGATGGGCGAGCAGACGGATCGACCGACCAACACAACTCCATCACATTCCAATGTGCATCTGTGATATCGGGTGTCATATGGGGTATCTCAGATCGCGTTATTTCCTCTCCGGCAAGGATTTTGTGAAAGACTCGGTAGTCGTCAATACCATTCCAAGGAATGCGCAGAGTGAATACCTAGAGACAACTGGATTAAAAATAGGTTTTAAGGTTGGAATGCTTACATGAAACATGACACGACCAAAGGAATACATGTCGTTCTGCTTGGTCGGTTTGACGTCAGCAGGGCGGTCATGCCGCCGGAGCAACTCGGGCGCAGTCCACCTGATTGCACCATTCCGAACAGTAGATCCTTCAACCGTGTAGTCGTTTAAGGGCCCACCTAGGACGGTCGATAGGCCGAAGTCAGTTAGGCATGCCTTATATTCTCCTTCCTTGATGTCCACTAGAATATTGCACTGCAAACATTTTGGTGAGCATAATTTGATGTGAAAATGAGCTCACGCTCGTAAGGTCCCCGTGGACAATGGGAAAATCGTGAACTAATGGGTCAGATCATGAGTCGAAGCGAGATATCAATGACATGAAGACGGACGATAGTTAAGCCCAGATGCAATATCGTGAAGCTAGTGGATATTGATAAGGAAAGATTCAGCTTTACTCCCCTGCAGCTGAAAAGCGGCTCACCAGATTCAATTTGGTCCTGATGTTCAATCCAGCACCATGTTCTGTGATAAGGCGGAGCAGCGTGCCATGCGAAAACCACAGAGATACCAGGGCTGGAAGGGGCCCAAACTTCTCCGTTGTTCCTACAAGAGGGACAATGTTTTCGTGGACAAGGCGTGACCATATTCCAACTTCTCGTCGTAATCTCTAGCACATCAAAATCGAAGAGTGTTCAGAGTGAAAGTATTATAGATCCTTACCCTTAAGTTCGCCTCTGTGATGTGAGACTTAATGACTTTTACTGCAACCTGTAGTGCCATGGTCAGCGGGCTGATCAGCATGTTGCATGGGCACTGGCTGAGACCTTAACAGAGCCCGTCGGTCGTCTCCATTCGCATACATAAACGTTTCCATATGCACAAGCTGCGATGTGGTCGTTTATCGTACCGAAGATCTGACCTGTCAGATCCAGTGGCTCTGGAAGGCTTGAAACGGCAGTGGGAATGCAGAACATGAGTGGAGTGAATAATTAGTATGAGAATCCTCACCGAGTAATCTCCCCCAAACCATGAGCTGGCGTATTCACCTGAGATTGTACCCCACAGTCGACGGGGTTCGATGACATAACCAACCGAGGTCGACGCTCATATGGTGATCCCGTTTCTTCATTCTGAAGGAGAACTCTGTTGTTATAGTGTAATGATGAGACGTTCGTAGACGAACTTTGGTAGGGTTAGAATACTTGAGACTGGGTGCAGTTATGTGCTCTATGTCTACCAAGGTTGTTCCTTGACGACGTTGCTTCGCTTCACCAATAAAGACGTCCTGTGACAGCTGAATGTTTGGCCCTTGCGTGACAAAACCAGTTATGAACTTACATTGTCTATCGCGGCCTGTAGTTGACCCTTTAAAAAGACCATCGCCATTGAGGCAGGTGGACGAGCAGATGGCTCAACGGACCAACACCGCTGGATCATATCCCAGCGTGCATCCGTGATATCGTGTGTCGCATCGGATTTCCCAGGACGTGATATTTCCTCTCCGCTAAGAATTCTCCGAAAGACCTCGTAGTCGTCGATATCACTCCAAGGACTAACCAGAGTTAACACCTGGGCATAAACGATGGTAATATATCAGGCTTCGGGGACTTAGTACACTTACATGAAACATAACGCGACCAAAGGAATACATGTCGTTCTGTGTAGTCGGTTTAACGTCAGCAGGGCGATCGTATGCTATGAGCAACTCAGGTGCAGTCCACCTGACTGCACCATGCTGAACAGTTGATTTTTCAAATGCGAGGTCGTCTAATAGCCCCCCGAACACTGTCGCCAAACCGAAGTCCGTAAGGCACGCCTTATATCGTCCCTCCCCGACATCTACCATAACGTTGGACTGGAACCTTTGATAAGTACAGTTCAATGTGAAGACGATAAACTCACGCTCGAAATATCACCATGAACAATGGGAAAAGAGTGAACTAATGGCAATTATATAAACATAAACAAGATATCAATGAGAGGATACATGCGATAGTGAAGTCCGGATGCAACGTCGTGAAGCTAGTGAATGCCAATTTGGAGAATTTAGCTTAGCTTCCCTGCATCTCAACAGTGACTTACCAGATTCAATCTCGACCAGATGCTCAATTTAATACCTTGTTGCGCAATTAGTCGGAACAACGTGCCGTGCGGGAACCACGGAGACACAAGGGATATGGACGGCCCAAACCCCTCCGTTGTTCCAAAAAGAGAAACAATATTTTCGTGGACGAGACGAGCCCAGATTGAGGCCTCTCGTCGAAATCCCTAGTAGATCAACATAGAACAGTGTAAAGATCAGGATAATATAGATACTCACTCTCGAGTCTTCCTCTGATGTGTGGAACCTGATGACTTTCACTGCGACCTGATTGCGACCATCAACAACAATTAGCAGGTAGGACCAGCATTGACCAGACCTTGACAGGGCCTGTCGGCCGTCTCCATTCACATCTGTAAACGCTTCCAAAAGAACCCCCAGCGACATAGTCATTGATTGTACCGAAGATCTGGCCTGTCAGATCTGGTGGTAGTTGTAAACTATGGCATGACTAAATTAGATACGTCAGGGCTTGCCACTGATCATGATACTTTTGCCGTACCTGTGGGTCGTCGGTCCTAAGCCGACTTATGTATTTAAGGATCTCCGCACACCCTGGCCGATCATCAGGATCCCAGGACCAGCATTTTTGAATCAAGTTCCAGTGATTGTCAGGGATGTTGCCGGGACGCACAGGTTTAACTCTTCTCGACAGCTCAATAATGATTTGAATTTGGCTCCTCTTCTCCTGCCATGGCGTATCTCCAGAGGCAATCTGTCAGAAAGCTCAGGATAGAGCTGCGGAGAAACAAAGGATCGCACAAAGAACATTACGCTGCCAAACGAATAGATATCGCTCTTGGGAGTCGGTCTACCTAGATCGCAGTCAATTCCAAAAACCTCAGGCGCATGCCACCGATGATTGAAATTGTGGCTTAGAGTTGTGGTCAACTGCAATTCTGCATCCCCTACGACCGTCGCGAGACCGAAATCTGTGAGACATGGATTCCCTGAACGATCGATCAGCACATTTCCCTGCGCTCACGAATGAGTACGACGTCGAAAAAGTGATGATCGTACATACGGGATGAAGGTCTCCATGAGCGACATTCTTGGAATGAACTAGTTATGCATCAAGAACAAAAATAACCTCGCGATAGAAATCGACGAACGATAGTTGAGACCATCAGCGACACCCTCCGCCTAGCAGCATGGGAATGAACGCGCTTATTTAAATGTATATGAATAAGGGACTTACCAAGCCAATTTTCGTAGAAGCAGGAAGGGTCGTAGCTTGCTTCAGGTAGATATATAATGTCCCAGAAGGCATCCATTGCGAGACAAGAGCCGGCCATAGAGGGTCGAGAAATGCGATGCCAAGTAGCGGAACAATAGCTGGGTATCTCAGTTTCAGCAACACCTTCAGTTCCCGACGAATTCCCTGTGTTCATTCAGTAAAACAAAATGTGATGTGAATGACACAGTTCTGTTTAGGTAACTGACTTTCTCAAATATCTCTCTATCAATCTTGAACACCTTGACTGCAACCTGACAAAAATGAATGATCTTTTCACAAAATTAGGTTGGTGGGACAGACCTCCGTTGTGCCTTCGCCGATCGAGAGGGTACACCGATGCACATTTACGAAGGAACCGCGTGCAACCGGAGGTCCAAGCTTGGTTATTTGAGAAGTGAGGTCGCTAACACCATTTCTGCAAAATATGATGAAGGGCAGATGGCGCACATTGTAGGAATACTCACTCATCAAAAACGAATGCCATCATGAGAGTAAAATATGTTTCGAGGTGCAGTCTACAAGCCACTCAAGTACTTTGGAAGCGCTGACTACGTCGACGTGCTATTTCTCCAGGAGGTGCTGTGAGGAAAGGCATGTCCATTGTCTACGTAAACCGGTGTATATATTCCCACTGGGCGAATCCAACTCCCACGGAGTTCGCAGATCCAGATTGCAGTAAAGGCAGTGAACCCGTGCAACACAAGTACACGAGGACGGCAGAGACACGAACTCATGGACAATGCATACATGCAGCGTGCCAGCAACGGTTGCAGTACATAAGTACTCAGCAGTGCCAGCACCAGGCGCTAGTAGGTTCTTGGGTGCGCTTAGAATTGCCAACTTCCTCCTAGCAGACAAACGGTTCAGAATGTCAGAAGCCAAACCCAGCTTCCTGAGGGAATGGCTCAAAGAGTGAGTTACTTCATGGCATGACCTTCTCTGTCTTCATGATATCTCGCAGCAATAACGTCAGCGACTTCACTTCTCAATTGGCCGAGCTCGGACCTCAAATTACCTGTGGTTCCTTTGGCGAAGTGTACCAGTGTACGGTCGTAACCAACGAAGGCGAAACGGTGGTCTGTCCCACCATTCCAAACTCTTCAGACGTCCGTTTAAGTAACATTCATCAGGTCGCAGTGAAGAAAATTATGATTGATTGTGAGAGAGCCGTGGCGAAAATAGAGAAGGTAAAGTCTTTGAATTATGCACTTAGTATGGGCCCTTTTATTCATTAGCATAAACTAACGTTACAAAGGGAATTGGTCAACGGGAACTGAAGGTTTGGCTTAAACTGAGACACTCGACTATTGTACCATTACTTGGCATCGCGTTTCTCGACCATCCATTGCCGGCTCTTGTCTCGCAATGGATGCCTTCTGGGACATTATATATCTACCTGGAGAAGCAAGCTACGACCCTTACTGCTCCTGCAAAAGTTGACTTGGTAAGTCCCTTATTCACGTACATTCAAGTGAGACCGTTCATTCTCATGCTAGAGTCATTAGGCGAAGGGTGTCGCTGATGGCCTCAACTATCGTTCGTCGATTTCTATCGTGAGGTTATTTTTGTTCTTGATGCATAGCTAGTTCATTCCGAGAATGTCGTTCATGGAGACTTCCATCCTGTATGTACGATCGTCACTTTTCGATGTCGCACTCATCCGCGAGCGCAGGGAAATGTGCTGATCGATGGTTCAGGGAGTCCATGTCTCACAGATTTCGGTCTCGCGACAGTCGTAGGGGATGCAGAGTTGCAGTTGACCGCAACGATTGCGTACCACAATCCTCGATGGCATGCGCCTGAGGTCATTGGAATTGACCGTGATCCAGGTAGACCAACTTTCAAGAGTGACATCCACTCGTTTGGCAGCATAATGTTCTTTGTGCGATCCCTCTTGTCTGTCTGCGGTTTCATTCTAACTTTCTCCATCTAGATAGTCTCGGGTGGCATTCCATGGAAAGAGAAGCACTCATTTCAAATTCCCATTGAGCTGTCGAGAAGAGTCAAACCTGCGCGTCCTGAGAACATTCCCAACGATCCCTGGAATCTGATTCGACAATGCTGGTCTTGGAAACCGGAGGATCGACCGGGGTGTGCGAAAGTCCTTCAATCCATCAATGAGTTTAGGATCGACGACTCGCAGGTTCGGCAGTCCGGGTATTTTAATCAGTGACAAACCTTGACACTTGCTTCAGACGTCCGTTTTGGAACTCCCAGCAGATCTGACTGGTCAGATTCTAGGTCAAATAAGTGACCATCTCCCAGGAGGTACATTTACAAACGTTTACAAATGTGAATGGAGACGGTCAAATGGCCCTGTGAAGGTCTTGTCAAATCTGGTGCCATATTCATGATGCTTATAACATTCCAGGTTGCTGTAAAATCCATTAGGATTGAAATCTCAGAGCAAGAGCAAAGGGTGAGTGCCTGCAATCCTTCTACTCTGTAGCCTCCGATGTATATGGTTACTCTGATAGAGATTTCGACGTGAGATTGACATCTGGGCGGTCCTCGCACATGACAACATCGTCCCGCTTTTCGGAACGATAGAAGGTTATGGGCCATACACAGCGCTTGTTTTTCCATGGTTTCAAACCGGCACATTACATCGTCTTCTTGCAACTGTTGGCATTGGATTAAGAATTGAGGGGAAACTCAACTTGGTAAGCCGTTGTATTGATGCAGTGGAGCTAACTGAATTCTCTATGTCAACATCACTAGCTTCACGACATAGCGTCTGGACTTCACTATCGTCTGTTTTCCTTTCGCCGCGATTTTCTCTGACTGACATGATTGCTAATTAGTACACGATATAGCTCGCAACACTCCCGTTATTCATGGAGACATTAAGAGTGTTAGTTCACCTTACTTCACATGAAATGTCGCTCACCAAAGTTCTAGTCCAATGTCATGGTGGATATCACGGAAGGCAAATATCAAGCGCGCCTCGTAGATTTTGGGCTGGCGACAATCCTTGGTGGCCAAAATCGCGTCATTGAAGGCACAACTATTCTACATGGTGCATTCAGATGGACCGCGCCTGAGTTGCTTACTCGCGGTGAACCGACTATACAGAGCGACATGTATTCTTTTGGTCGTGTCATGTTTCATGTGAGCTAGAACTTCGCGAGCCTGTATCCACTCTTCGACGCCCTCTACAGGTGCTGACTCTGGACATTCCTTGGAATGATGTCAAGGATTATGAAGTCTTTCGAAACATTCTCGATGGGCTTGTCATAACGCGTCCGGCCTCAAAGCCCGATATCACGGACGCACGCTGGAAGGAGATCGAGTGGTGTTGGTCAGCTGATGCATTGGCTCGTCCATCTGCCCTCATGGCTGTGGACTTCTTGAGGAGAGAACTAGAGGCCCTGGCAGGCAATGTATGTTCATTCGTGACTGGTTCTTCATATAGCGCCAAATTCTTATTTTCATAGGACCCAGCTGTTGCCGAATTAGAGACGTCTGATGCAAAACAGACAGCTGCAGCGAAGACCCCCTATCACCCCCCTTTTGCCGGTTCTGATACTATTATACCTCCCCCCTCCAGACTCTCGTTGGTAAGCACTCATCATTACATTGTTTCATGTGGACTCATCTCCGATGCGACAAGCCGCCTTTGAATGTGCTGCTTTTCGGGGAGCCAAGAGTTGGCAAAAGTTCCATTATTAACTTGATCCTGGGACAGAACATTGCAGATACGTCGCCGGATACACCTTGTTCCATGTTCAAACATAACCCCTATGAAGTTAACCTCCGAGGGCGCGACTTCAGACTTTGGGACGTTTCTTCGATTGCATTGAGGTTTTTCTTCCGGCGGTTTTTCTCAAAAAGGCGGCTGAAGAAGTCATATAAGAAGTTGCACAGGGGAAGTGGGGTGCATCTTCTCCTCTATTGCATGAGGGGACCAAGTATCCCGAACGCATTGCCCAGAGATTATAAATATTTCACCAGTATAGTCGGCTCCACCAGCGCCGTACCAACTGCCGCGGTGGTTAACGGCCTAGAAGGTTCCCTAAATACCATGGATGATTGGTGGACGAATAATAACCAAGGCCTAGGACGCGTTGGGATGCACTTCTCCCAGCACGCATGCATTACTTCGCTCTCTGATGATCCGAGTACCTCGCGATCCCGGGATGTCATCCATAGCCTTATCTGCGGGGGGCAGACCCAATAATCAGGAGGAGAACGGCTTTTTCTGGTTTAGCCTTGACGCATTAATACTGGATGACTTTCCGTAGGCTCAAAAAATGCTGAATAGAATAAAATAAATCGCTTTTGGAAGGTGTGCCGCGATGCCGGACATGATGTGCCTTCCTTTCGTAACGTGTGCCCGTTTTTGACCCCCGAATAAACCTTAATCTGTAGGGGGGGTAGGCCCCCCCCCTACAGATTATAATAGCCTGGAATAAATCTTTCATTGCTATATACGGCTACATACACCAACGATATCTGCTGACATAAGCTTCTTCTACTCGCATTCATCAACGTCCATCGTTCATCGTGGTCCACTCGTGCCCAAGTGAGGTTCAAATATTCATGGCACTCGGTGGTGTACTACATCGCAGGGCACCGGCAAGTCGAGGGAGGGTGTGCTACAGCAACAGTGGCTGCAGGTTTCGAATTCATTGCCACGTACATGATTTTGGCCTCCGGAATGTTTTTGAGTGCGGACAGAAGAATCTATGAGCCGAAAGTGATGTATTGCAAGACAGTCACAGGAATGATAGCGAATATTTGCTGCAGACTGATTCCCTGCATCGTGGGGTTGAGATAATGCAGAACAAGCTCAAGCACCCCTGCTCCATCAAGAGACCTTCCAGGACGTGGATCACCATATTCATTGATGTCTGTGTGTAGGAATTTCCCTATGAAACCGGAAGTGAGCAGGTATCCAAATGTTTGAGCATCGAAATCCATCGCCATGACGAAGGCACGATCATTTTGACTGTCGTAAAGTGCACAATGTATTCAATCGTGGATTGTAAATTTGTATAGCGATTCAGAGCGCCGAAGATAAAGCCGACTAGGTCATCGAGATTTCATGCGTTGCTGATGATGATTTATGCATATTGATGCTGCAAGCATGAGAAGTCCCTCATCCTCTCCTACTTGGCAGAGCCTGTAGATTTTTTGCACATAATTTTATTCAGCTGGCCAGCGGTTTATACAGCCGAATAGATTATCGGATTTCCCGAGATTTCAAATTGATTTCAAACAGCGCTTTATTCTATTCAGCATTATTTTGCCTACGGAAAGTCATCCATTGACTGCCAGATTTTAATTTTTGACCCCTTAGTCCACTGAGCAGCTTCCGTCCCTAGAGAGGCTAGAGGGGTTTTCACCCTTCAGTCCAGACTTCCTACGCACTCACGGCTCAAAAGTGCGCATCGTGCGCACCGTCGCACTCACTGCCAGAAATCATTTTGTCCAACCTTGGATACTTTTATCATTATCTTCCCCTATCAAATTCCGGATCTACTATCGCATTCTTGGCTGAAGCGTGTTGGTATTTTCCCCATCAGTAAGGGTCCCGTTGGTGTCCCTCCAGAGATATACAGCGCGTACATCATGAAACCCCTAGAAGATCTTATGTGCCAGATTGAGGAGTCCAACCTTCCGAAACTGGAACAGGTCCGGATCCGCAACGTCGGTGCTTTAGCAAATATTATGCAACACCCCGACTTTCTTCAGAGATGGTGGAAACGTTGGCACCAGCGGAGTATTCGTTTTGATGATAAGGATGGACGGCCGTTTAATCTGTCGCGTCAAGGTGCCCAAGTTTCTTCTATTAAATCAAGATGTTGTGCTGATTAACAATCCCTGACAGATGCCGTGCACGTCGAAGCACGATCGGGAGTCTCCCATGCTTATTGCGAATTATTTCGCCAATCTGATCTGTCAATACTTGCTTAAAACAGTTTTCGTTTTCTTTGTTTTCACTCATTGCTTTCAATTGCTTTCATCCTTGATACAATAATAATAAGCATATATAGGTTCACTGTAGGTAATAACTTAATGTCCCCATCCTGGAATATCCCCTATAGATAATACGGTGATTTACACTGATTTAAATCGAGGAACGGAGTAATGAACGTGTGGCTAGTTGGAAGTAATCGCAAGGTGTCTGTAAATGTTCATGGACCCTAAAAGAATGTGCGACGACAAATGGGTCCTACAGCCAAGTATAAGGTAAGTATACGAGAGTGTCTGTTTTGAAAAGAGTTTGAAGAGAGCGGCCAAGAATGGCGTCCCTGAATCATCAAAGAATGTGGCACGATAGATAGATGAGTCCAGCAACTTGAGCACGAGTGTTTCCGTCTTGAAAGCGTGTGGAGAGAGCTGACGAGAATAGGCATCCCTAAATGTCCATGAAAAGTAAAAAGAATGTAGAGCAATAAATAGATCAGTCAATAGCCCGAGTAAGAGATGTACGAGTGTTTCCATCCTGAAAAGAGTATAGGGAGAACCGCGAAAAACGATGTCTGTGAATGTTTATGAACCGTAAAAGAATGTGGCGAGTACCAGATGAACGAGTGTGAGGTTTCTGTTTTGAAGAAGCGCATAGGAGCAGAGCGGTTGCGACAGTAGATACTCAATGAAAACTATAAACTGGCTAGAGAAGGGCGCTTACCAGTGAGTAAGCGTGAAATATGGTTATCAGAAATTAATCCGTTCGAGGAAGGAGGTTGATGACCTTCGCCATTCTGACTTCCCGACCGGAGTGGTGGATGCATCGCATAGAGCCGAACGACCGATTCAGACCCCCGACGATCCGGTATGCGAGATCACAGACATAGACTGGGACCTCCTTGTCGATTTTTGAGCCCCAGGAGGGAATGAGCTTGCGACTTTCGTTGAAGCGGTCGAGAGATTGCTTGCAGAGCTTGCCTGCGAAGTCGACGGCGGACTGGAGATCGAGCTGCTGCTCGTATATGACGCGCTTCTCATTTATGATAACAGGAATCATGTCACCATTTGACTGTTCCGCGACATGGAACGCTTTCTCCTGTGTAAAGCGAGTAGTTAGCGCGCGCGAGAAGATGCAATAAGAAAATGTGCTTGCATTTGACCAAGTATCCGCAGCGTCGCCAAGACTCTGCATAATTGGGCGATCTGGTTTCATTTCAGGAACGAGGTTGACAACCCCTGTTGTTTCCACTTTCCGACCAGAGTTCTGGAAGTACGGCGTCGAGTTGGATGACCAATGCCAACTCCCAAGGAGACCGCGGACATAGGCTAAGACGTCTTTGCTGAGCTTGCCGGCGAAGTCGAAAGCAGATTGGAGGTCGAGCTGATGCTCGGGTATGACCCGCTTCTCGGGTATGACCTGCTCCTCAGGCATGAACTGTTGCTCGTACACGACTTTCTCATTTATGACCTGCCGCTCGTGCGTGACTTGCTGCTCGTGCATGACGACAGGGATCGTGTCCTGTGTTGGCTGTTCCACATCACAGGGGGACATATTCTAAAAGTAGATAGTCAGCTCGTGAGAAAAGTATGCACCATACGAAATGCGCTTGCATCTGAGCGAGCGACCGAGTCATTCACATATTCGCCGGGACCGTGAGTTATCGGGTGCTCCAATTTCCTTCGAGGAGGAAGGAGGTTGACGACTCTCGTCCTTTTGACTTGTTGACCGGCGTTCTGGAAGTACCGCGTAGATTCGAACGACCAATGTAAACTCCCCACAATCCAATCTGCGAGACCGCGGACGTATACTGCGATGTCCTTGTTGATCTTGGTACCCCAAGAAGGAATGAGCTTGCGATCTTCGTTGAAGCGGTCGATAGACTGCTTGCACAGCTCGCCGACAAAGTCGACGGCGGACTGCAGGTCGAGTTGCTGCTCGTGCATGACGACACAGATCATGTTATGCGTGTCTCCTTTGGACTGTTCTACGTTATAGGAGAAAATGTCCTAAAATAGATAGCAATTTAGCGCGCGAGAAAGAAAAAAAGACGCAGCAGAACGAAAATGCGCTTACATTTGACCAAGTGACCAAATCGTTCGCGGCTTCGCCGAGACTTTGGATAATGGGGTGTTCCATGACTTCGTCGGGGATGTCGAGATTGTTGGCGTATTCGATGAGCGCCCAGCAGGGCTTGCAGCCGCTGGTATCGCGGCGCTGGGAGATGTAGGACTCGAGGTCTGGGACGACGCCGTTGGCACGATCGATGGCTTGCAGGTGTACCGCTTGGAAGAAGAGATCCATGGTCTCTATGAAGCGTCGGCACGTTCCACCGGAAGCGGTGGGTAGCATGCGTCTGTAGAAGCTGTGAAAGATTGAATTGAGTAAACTAGTCATGATCAAGATACACATTCATACTCCTTGGTCATTCTGTTCAATCTGGCAGGTGAGTAATAACGATAGGGATGATATAGTGAGTTTAGCACGACGTCTGCAACGGCTTTTGTTCCGACGTTGTCCATGTCATCTGAGAGGTTGTCAAGATGAAAGAGGTATGTTAAAAAGTCGCAGCAGACGCGAAGCTGAGGGAAACCAGCGTCTGGGTAGCACATGGAAGTGAGCCGACCAGCCTTGAGGCCATGGATGGCTTTGCGTGATTTCTGGTTGAGGCTATCGCCACGGAAAAGCCATCGCTTTGATTCAGTAGTAGCCTGTCTGTGATGGCGGTTTATGCGCAACCTGAAATCACAGTGAGAGACGAGGTCAGGAAGGATGAACCTAGTGGGGAGTGCGGCGAAGATCGACATCTTCAAGAAAAAGAAAGGGAAAGGTGTCTACTAAAAACAAGATAGCAACAGTAAAATAGCGACGAGAACGTTGTGAGAGAGCAGGGGCAGGGGGAACGGGTGAGGCCCATGGTAGGCTGTGCGGTTGATGTGCACTGAGCTGAAACGCGGAACTAAACCACGCGGACTGGATAAAATACACATACTCGGCCTGAATACGATAGCGGCTTTCACGTATTGCTGCTCATCGCGCATCACGCGTCATTAATGATTGAGCTGCAAGGAGGAGGAAGTACCGAGTGTGCACTCAGGTCGCTGATGGCACGAGTTGAGATCGAGGACTCATAATCAGGAACACTTTCAAGCACTGTATCGGACCCCATGGGCACTCGGGGAGCTGTAAAATGCGCGTTAAGATAGCAGAAAGTTGATGACGACATGTACTATATCTGAGATATTTGTACGCACGTTGGCTGAAGAAATGACGCGAGCGCCTTATTGATATTTTCCTCCGAGTCAGTATCGGGAAGGCAAGATGATCAACAATTCGCTCGAATACCGGTATTAATGACCGACCTGCTGGATGTGCCGGTACCGGGAAGTGGCTATGACTTTATTGTAGCGTCAGCTCTGAGATATCTGAATCAAGGACACCTGAGAGTGATTTTTGCCAGTCGATGGCATTGCATCATAGTTTCATGGAAGATAGCCACAACTCCACCCCAAGAAAGCACTTTCCTGTTTTGGACCGTGACGTTTCATTACCGATTGACGACTGACAACTACTCTTACCTGCATACTTATTATAAATTCACAATGGGCACTCATATCCCCCTCAGGACGCCAGGTACCGGCACCCCACGACCAAATCCCACATCCATCCCCACCGTCAGATTTTTTGGCATGCGGAACGACTCAGAGGACGACGACGATGAGCATTTCGCCTTCGAGCCCGCCACAACACGGCCCTCGGCTCATCGGAGACAGAGCTTCATCTCTCGCTGGAGGAGCAGCACGGGCACAGAGAGCGTTATCAAGTCTGCATCTACAGAAAGACCTCAAATACCCAACGCCCTTCGCCGCAGCCAGTCCGACTCTACTCCCTTACCTGCACTGTCCATGATCGTGTTGTCCATCGTCAGTTTCTTTCGGCACTCGCCTTCCTGATCTCACTAATAAAGCCACAAGACTGTACTTGGTGAATTTTTGTCTGCCAACGTCGCAATGCCATTCCTCCTTTTCATGGTCAAAGGTCCCTACCACCCTTGCTCACTCACTCATAACTGACCACCCATCCAGGCTTTGGCGAGTTCAATGACGAAGCACAGATCGCCTTTTGGACAGGCATACTCGGTATTTTGTGCACCATCTTTATCTGGCCTTCCTCCTAACCCGCCCATAGTGTCCGCCTTTTTCTTGACCCAGTTCCTCACCTCATTATTGTGGGTAAGCACCGTTCTCCTCATCACAAGTCCTATCTCGTTGACCCTCATTTCAAATGACAGGCAACTGCAGCAGAGAAGCACGGTCGTAGATTGGTGCTCACCTTGTCCTTGTTTGGAAGCGCAGTCACAGTGTTGATTTTTGGTACCTGCACGTCCCTCAGGCAAGCTATCGTCGTGAGATTGTTGCAGGGCATTTTTGCGGGTGCGGTAGGAGTCGCCCGTGGTTGTGTTACTTCCGTAACGGACGTGACCAACGAGGGGAGAGCATATGCTATTATGGGGTAAGTATCGATCACCTGAATGTGTCGCCGACGCTGATTCTGTGACCAGATTCTGCTGGGGACTCGGTGGTGTAGCCGGTGCCATCATCGGAGGGACATGTAAGTGTTGCCTTGACGGACCATACTGTTCCTGCTGACGGGGTGTTAGTTGAGAAGCCTGCAGACAAGTGGCCAGATGTGTTCAGCAAAGTGCCTCTGCTGCTGGACTACCCATATCTACTCCCATGCGCACTGGCAGCTAGCATCACCCTCACTGGTGCGTTTCTAGACGTGCTTATGTTCCGTACAATCCCCTCACTGTTCCGCAGGGTCTTTCTTGTCGCTGTTTCTGGGGCCCGACGGAGGTCCGCGATACGGTTCAATTCGCCTACCACCGGAAAAGCCTGGAGATCACCACCTGACCACTCATGAGGAGGAGGAAGAGGTTCTCACCCCTAGCGCCCTCGAAAACGCGTCACAGTCTGGCTTCGTGGGGTCCATTGCGCGCAAGGCGTCTAGTTATTTTGCATCTCGTGATTCAGTCACCATCGCACAGGAGACGCCACCGTTACCACTGACGACATCACAGCCAATGGACATCCCGCGCAGCTTCGCGAGGTTCAACCGTACGAGTGGATCAGCTTATGGCTATGGCGGCAGCACGACGAGGCCAAGCAGTACGATAGCGCCTAGTGCGAGGAATGCGAGCACTTTAAGAAGAAGACGCGGAAGTGCGTTCGAGGGACCGACATCAATTGCGGATACCAGCGACCTCAACTTTGCTCAGAGACTGTTGATGGCAAACGAGAACGCGGTAACGAACATAGCTGATCTTTGGGTGGCGGCGGCGATGAACGTGGATAATAATGACGAGGCGTTTGAGCCCGAGCAAGACCTAGATATGAACGTTAACTCGGAGTATACTGAGCATGATGACTTCCCGGGTTCTGTCACTTCATCCCCTGTGCAACGAGGGCGCCCCATTGGGCGTAATTTCGGGATACCTAGCAGTCCCGGCCGGCATTCATCCATGATGGCGTTTACGCATTCTTCGCGCATCCGCTCACCTCAGCTGGCTTCTCCTACAATTGACGGGTCATCGTTCCGGTCTCCTACCATCTTCTCACACCCTGGAGTGCGTGCGCCATCCACTGTCCTTGATGCTCAGGCCCGTGCCCAGGAGGTCGCTGGAGACAATGCGCTCCTACCGACCATAGAACATAGACAGCCTGTGGCAGAAATAGAGGTTTCCTTGGGGAAACCTCCATCTCTGGCTTCGCAGTTGCCTCTTGTTGTCATCCTCCAGTACGGTTTGCTAGCGCTTCATAGTACGACGCATGATCAGGTGTTCTTGTCATATCTTGTCACGTGCGTAGTCTGGTCTTGGTCGTGCTGCATATATGACATGACGCTGACCTTCCGAGCAGTGACTACCAGTCTGGGGGACTGAACCTCAATCCTGGGCATTTCTCCCAGCTTAGTAGGGTCGAGTTACTTGCATGAAGGCTCATTTGCTGATTGTGCCCTACAGTTGCTCTGATGTGTCTCGCACAGATCGTATACCAGTTTTATCTTTATCCGTACGTCCGCTCTTGTCCTTTTCTTACCATTCTTACTGACTCACTACTCTTAGAAACATTGGGCAAGTCTTGTTTTCCGCTCTTTCGTATGATGCCCCCATTGATGGCACTCTCGTAGACCCCCTCGAGGGCGCTTCTCCCACCTTGCAATGTTCCGTCTGGGTTCATTGCTTTTTATACCGTCATACCTCACTGTCACTATGTATCGCGTTTTCGCGAGTTCTAATGACGAAGGAAGCTTTATTCTTATGGCAGGTATGGTTTGATCTTACTAATCTTCCACTGTTACTGTTTCATAGCTGATTCCAATTGGTTAGCGCTGGCTTTAAGCACGTGAGTGATGTGATTGTCTAGCCATCGTGAGCATCCCTGACTGCTTGACGCGCACAGAGCGATTCGTTATTGCGGGAACACGTTTGCTTATACTGCCATATCTATCCTTCTCAACTATAGTGCGTTGTTGAGTTTGATTGCGCGATTTGCTGATGCTGACGGTGTTTTCAGTGACGCCACCACATGTCGTGGGATATGCAAACGGTGTCGCGCAAAGTATAGTGAGCCTAGCACGATGTATCGGGCCCGTGTTGGGTGGATACGTGAGTGATGGTTTTACGTTCCGCAAAAAAAAAAACTTTTCTGACGTGTTTGTAGCTTTGGGCCGCTAGCACGCGGGACGATCCGTCAGGGTATCCTCTCGGATTCTTGGCATGTGCTGGTGTGTGCGCGGTTGCGGTTGCGCATAGTTTTTTCATCCGGTGAAGTTGGGCTTGCCGTCATCTGACTTGAACTTGTTTCATTTGCAATTGGTGTCTTTGCGATATGTAGAGAGCACGATGTACTATTTGTATTTATATGAATTTGGGCACGAAGAACCTAGCGCTTTTTTGGCGGGGAGAGACATGCTGCGTTAGATGGAATCGTATGTGCCAGGCTACACATGTCATGGTGAAAGAGAGGTGTTTGGCACCGGGGTAGATGTGGTTGTTAATTTATGAGAGGTCAGATTAATGAGGATGCATTCGAGTGAATTCGGAGGCCCAGCGCTCAGGAGTCCGAGCCTATGGTGCACAGATATGGGCTATCATAAGACTCGGAGGAGTACTGCCATTGATACTTCACTGCTTAGATCAGTCAGGACTCAGTATCATGGTTTTTAGTCGAGTAAAATTCGACACGGACCCGACATGGACCTCATCAAAGACCTATCCATGGCCAATGGTCACGGTCACATGCAAGTTGGAGTGTTCAACTCTTGCCTTCATGGACGCGGTCTCCTCCTTCTATGCCCTCTCCTTCGATGTCGGCTTTCTTTCAATCGTTCGTCTAGAGTCTCGAGTCATCTCTGAAACCTTGCTGCAAGGCCTAAGTTATTCTATTGAACAGCTTGAGATCACGAGCGTGATGAACCATCATCGCCTGAAATCTCACTCGTTCCTCAGCCCAGTCTGCTGTGCTCACTTGTGGTCGTCGAGGGCTGCATAGGCGACCGAGGGAATGTGGTCCATGTATTGTGGCAAGGCATGATTGAGCTTTTGTATATTTCGCTGAAGTACTGGCTGAAATTGGGAGACTGCTCATTTCATTGTCATTGGATACTGCTGCAAAGCCTTTCTTTCATTGGTCTTCTGCCCTTGATGAGGAGACGTTGCGTTCGGCCGCCAAGCGGGAAACTTTACTCGTGCCTCGGCCCAGTCTGTTGCCTTGATTGTGGTTGTCGAAGATTGCGTAGACCAAGTGAATGCGGACCATTGGTTGCGCAAGATAGCAGGGGATTGTGGAGCCTCGTAGCACTAGCCAGAGTGAAAGAATTCCGAATGATACAACGTACATAATTTGATCACCGCATGTTGACCGCATGCACGCTCAGATATTTTATCATTCTGCTCGACTCACTTCCAGGCAAAGAGGAGGACCATTAAAAGCCTGCTGGAAGGTTCATTTCTACAGCACCAATGTCACAAGGAAGCCGTTCCACATCCTTTTCTTCGGTCGTGATGAATTTTCTTGTCACGTCTTCAAGCGATTGCACGACGCCCAAAGTACGATCATAACTTGGGTAATACAGACTTGATAATCACCGGCAACATAGATGTCTGGCAGTCTATTTCAATCGTTACTAACCCGGACGTGAAAACCGGTCGACGGGGGTCTCATTTGTCAGTCTGTGCGTGTGCAAGTTTTTCATGGTGGTAACATACCTACGGTGGTGCTAACAGCTCCATTGAAATTGCTTGGCGAACCCCTCAGGGTTCCAGTTCACACCATACCGCGGCGAAAGGCTGACTTCAGGGGCTGGTTGGTGTGTGTCACGTCCTTGTTACTGAATGGGACTCATGTTCCAGCAGCCTCCCTCGCCCTTCACGAATAACGGCGAAGCTTACTTGTCCCTCCCTGAAACCCATCTTCTCGTCACTGCTTCCTTCGGGCGTATTCTCAGTCCTTCTCTTCTGCGTCTGTTCCCGCCGGGTCAGCGACTTAATGTTCATCCAAGCTTACTGCCTGCGTATCGAGGTCCGGCGCCCATTCAGAGAGCTTTGATGCAAGGAGAAGGGAAGACTGGAGTATGCATCATTGATATGATGGAGAAGAAGGATGGGATTGATGCGGGAAGCATTTGGGGCTGCGAGAGCATGGCAAGTGACAAAGCAGGTCAAAGAGCCACTCATAATTCGATGAACTGCAGATCGTTCCAGAAAATGCGACTTTTGCTTCGCTGTCGGTGGAGCTGGCCCATGCAGGAGGTCATTTACTTGTCGATGTTCTTCGGGATATGTTACTAGGAAAGGTGAGTTCCACCGAAATCGGGCTAATTCTAGGTGTTTATGTCTCGGACAGGCTCGCAGTGCCCCGCAATGTCTACTCTCGTCTACTACACCACATGCTCCCGCAATATCCGCTTCCGACGCCCAGCTTGATTTTACTTCTCAAACTGCGTCGGACGTGGCCCGACTTTCTCGTGCCATTTCACACCAGCGCCCGCCGACGACTACCATGCTCGATGGTCGGACTCTTCAGCTGCACGACGTCAGTGTCTCTGGGAGGCATGACGATATGGGTCCTACCGAGCCTGGGTGGGCGGTGTACTCACCGCATACACGCACAGTACTCGTGAGCTGCGCGGACGGAGAGTGGCTGAGTGTGCTGAAGTTGAAGACCCAAGATCGTTCGCTTCTCGCCGCGAAGGAATGGTGGAATGGCGTGAAGGGGTTAGGATTACTGCATGAGGGCAGGCTGAGACTTGGGTAGAGGGTCCTATGGCATCATTCTCATTTCGCTCATATCCAGAGGAGCACAGTTTGAAAAATCATAGTGTTCTATGAATCTATCGACCAGCCATCATTACCAGTGCAATGGATCGATTGTCACTGAAATGTATCATCTCGCTGAAGATCGAATAACCCCTGAAGCTTGTACTAAATCGATTAGGTTCGTTCCTAGTGAGCCGCGTTGCTTACGCTTATCGGTGATCCGTCAGAAATGCAATGTGCCACCTGTCTAGCAGGGATTGTAGTGTGATTGTGAAGATATCAAGGGGTCGCAGATAAGCTCCCCTTCTATGTGTTGCACAACGCCTGAAGGCTGCGACCGCGGCGAATTCAATTGAGAGCATTAAAATAGGTCGACAGATCTCGGAACACGAGTATGCAAACTGACAGACAGGGTGTGAGATCGTGTGCACACTCGACGCTTATTGTGGCCGACCTTGAAGGATGCAAAACCATTTGAGCACCGGTGACCGGATAGGCGTCGCGGTCATGAGATATGATGTCTATTTTGACGCGACGCGTCTCTTTGTCTTTGTTTGTTCACCATGTCCAAATGGTAGTCACGGTCGACAATGACATTGTCTGCATACTTACTTATTATAAGCTCTCGACACTCTTGTGCCACGTCCAACTGGTAGGGCGTTCTGAGCCATCCTCATCGATGTACCCGTCTTCTCATAAATATTTTCAGTCATGGGAATATCTGGGCTTTTACCCTTGTTGAAATCGATTCAGGTTCACCGACACCTATCGGACTTCGCTGGCCAAACCCTTGCGGTGGATGCTTATGTATGGCTTCACAGAGGCGTCTATTCGTGCGCCACTGAGCTAGCCACTGGTAAAAACTCCACAAAGTTAGTCTTCCTCCGCATTTTCCGGGCAACCTCCGATGTCCCACAACGTGAAGTAGCTTACATGCCCATTACTCACCTTCCCACCTTCCAGATATGTCGATTATGCTATGCAACGCGTTCGCTTATTGCGCCATCACAAAATACGACCGTACATTGTGTTTGACGGTGGTCCACTTCCGGCCAAGGCGAGCACCGAAACTGAGCGCAAGCAGCGTCGCGAAGAAAACCTTGCAAAGGCAAACGCACTCACATCCCAGGGAAGACACAAAGAAGCCCGAGAATATTATGTCAAATGCATCGACGTAACGCCTCAGATGGCGTACCAGTTCATAAAAGTCTGTTGTCGAAATACTTACCTAGACTTTTGTCTGATGCATCTTTCACTTTAGGCCCTACGCGCAGAGGATGTGCCATACATAGTCGCACCATATGAAGCTGACGCTCAAATGGCGTATTTAGAGCGTATTGGCCTTGTGGACGGAATCATCACCGAAGACTCCGATTTGCTTGTCTTCGGATGCCAAAAGGTGCTCTTCAAGCTGGACTTTATTTCTAGCAATATTATCTCAATCTCGCGGTCGGACTTTGGAACCGTCACTGGTGCTGAAGGGGGTATATCACTTCTCGGATGGTCGGATGCTCAGTTCAGGGCTATGGCAATCCTCAGCGGATGTGATTATCTCCCAAGTATTCAGGGGGTCGGGCTGAAGACTGCGTGGTCTTTGTTGCGGAAGCATAGGAACGTAGAACAGGTCATACGGGCGATCAGGCTTGATGGGAAGAAGTCTGTGCCCAAAGGGTATCTAGAGGCGTATAATTTAGCGGAGAAGGTGTTTTTGCACCAGCGCGTTTATTGTCCCTTGGATGAGATGCTGGTCAACTTGACGGATATTCCTCCAGGAGTTGAGTGGGGAGACAACGAAGAATCTTTCATCGGAGGGTAATGACCATCTGAATAATTGGGGATCAAACACTGATTTTTTCCCCTCAAAAGTGACATAGAGCCTGCCTTGGCGAAAAAGCTGGCTCAGGGAGACGTCGATCCAGTGACACTTTTACCGATGATTGATATCAAACCGAGCTTTGTACCTCGCACAGTAAAACCCCTCCCCTTTCAGGCCGACGTAGTCAATCGGCCAAGCTTAGTCAAGGAGAAAGGCAAAGCAAAAGCAGAGCCCGAGGGTGGGGGATTGCTTAACTTTTTCAGTAACTTCTTTCCTTCACGCTGATGATGCATGTTTGACCACCGTTCCGTAGCTCCAAAGCAAAGGGTCACTCTTACTCGCAGTAATTCTGCGCCAACAAAGAGAACGGCGGTGCCTGGTAAGGGAAGCGGAAAGAGGACACTCGTCGATGTACTTGACGATGACCTCGCTGCGAAACGCATAAAAATTAATCAGGCTTCGTCTTCCACCAACGTTACCCCACTCACACATTCACGGTTCTTCAGCTCTCCATCAAATTCGGGAAAAGTTATGGAAGAAACCACAGATGCTCTGAACGTTCCTGGGCATTCCCGTACCACATATTTGGCATGTGACAAAGAAAATCCTCCCGATCACGCCGTTGACAACGTTACGGTTGTCGAAGAATTGGAGGAATTCCTCGATGAACCCCCAGATCCTGTCACACAAGAAGACGGTTACCTATCTCCTTCCCCATCATACTTCCGATCAGCTACCCCTGATCTCTCTTCTCCTGTGCGACCGTACAGCCCCTCGCGGCGGTCTAAAGGTAGCGGAGATGACTTTGGTGCTGACACGATCTCCAGTCCCACAGTAGTCAGAGCAATTTCACAACGTACCTTGCGCCAAGGCTTACCGCCCAAGAAAGAGAAAGTCAATATCCTTGTTCGGGGAACACCTCCGCCCATGGCGGACATCGCTTCTGCCGATGAAATCGAAGGACCCGACTTGCGTGATGTTCTTGATATCGACGCGACAGATGAGGATAGAATGATTATTTCATCATCATCATCATCATCATCATCTACTACTGGTCCTATCACTCCGGAAGACAGTGCTATGATTGATGGATTTGGCATTGATGAATCCTTCGAGGACGATGTAGTAACTGAAGCTTGTGCACATGCCAAACGGACGGAGATAGTCGCCAGTGGCTGGTGGAACAAGTGGGGACGGACCAAGGAACTACGTCCTTCGGCGGTTCGTATCCAAATTGCCGTCAGAATTTCTTTCGCATCTGACCTGTCTGATCGCCTCCAGAAGGCCACCATGCTCAGAAGGTGCGAGACGACGATCACTCCAAATGGCCGCCAGCCTGGCTGTCGGACCCGGCCAGGGTCTGCACGGCCTAAGGACAAGTTTCCATTGTCTACGGAAACAGCATCCAGGACTCGAAGAACCCTTAAGACTGGCGTTGCAAGCACAGGGAGTCGCAGCATTCTGCAATTTAGGATAGGCGACGCACCTGATCTCGGCCAAGGAGAGCGACCAGACACAGCGGAAAGTAGGTTTGAGCAATTCAGGTGTGTGCTGCCATCGTGAGGTTCATTCATTCACTTACACCCCATTGACTTGACAGGTGCAAAGTGTCATGAGATCGGTCGTTCGAAGCATCCATTTCTTCGGGAAATGTCGTTATTTCCGATATCTATTTCCACCCCCATCACTGTATCCGATAGTTAGTCGGTGGAATGAAACCATAGGTCCGAGTTGGACAAGAAATAGCTCGAGAACTCGACAAGCGTATACACGTTGCCACTTAGGTACTAGTTTGCCTCCTGGCCCACTCTTAGCCTAATTATTACAAGTGCATTGATCGGTTCCTGCTTACATAGCAAGCCTTGCAATGATGCATTCAGTCTATAGTAGCTACTCCATTGTAAGATCGATCTACCAATTATATAAGGTGCAATCTGATCCGCGCTTGGTATTGCAGCTCCAGTATGAAGATGCTGGTGAATGATCCACAATCTACCGACACAGTGCTGCTACCAAAGATCTGGCAAACTACGCAATTTTGTCCGTGAAGTTCTGCCTTGGTGTATTCCATGCAATTGCCTCCTTGCTGTTTTGTTGGCACCTTGTGCGTGTCAGATTCATTGTGCCAGCATTAACTGACAGCGTTCTCACAAGTCTTCGAGCTTTAGGAAGCATGCGGATCAGCTGCGATCAAATGTTAAGGCTTTTACAGCGAATGTCTTCCCCTCCAGCCACGCAGGCGCCGCGGAGTACCAAATTTATGTCATCACAGTAACTACGAAGGGAGCTGGAGTCATTGGCCCCTTGGGATTTGCGAACCTGCGAAAAACCCATATAGCCGCCCCCGGGTCCAGAACAACGGGGATATAATTATTCCATCAATGGTTCTGGTTCTCGAGCCTTATGATCGTTTTTTCTAGCAGCAATTGGAGGATGTTTATGCAATGTATCGCTTTTGTTGAATTTGCAGTTCTACAGTGATTGCTTGGTATCCAGGGCTGTTTCCGGAGCAGTGGATATGATGAATCTTGACTTCTAATAAAGGACGTGGGGCGTCAAATAGGGCTTGTTTTCGAAACGAGGGGGTTGAACATTTCCGATTTTGACTCAGGTGGGTACCCAAAGGGCACAGGCCACGTCTCTCAATTCGTCCATATCACCCCGCATGATCCAAACCTGAGGGAGCCCTCATGTTTTATGATCATGATGTACACGCACGCAGAGGACACGCCTCCCGGCTTTTATCTGTCTACTGGCGCAAAGAAACTGCTTCCTTCTTCACCTACCACTTTCCTGCCAGTGGACGCTCAGAACAGCCTATTTTATCCCTTCTCTCCGAATTTATCCTTCCCGCTTCCCTCCCACGGTACAAAAAGGTACTGAAGTTGTTTCTTCGAGTTTGTGCGTTCGTTTACCTTATCTTCTTTCTTCGAAACTCATGACAGAATATACTCAGTTCTATGGGAGACCAAGGGCAGATGTCCCAGCTTCTTGGTTCAGGTTTACTTATGCAGTTCGATGGCGCCGAACAAAATTTGGACATTCATTCGTCTCTTCCAAGACAATATTCCTGCCTTGATGGCGGCATTTCTCCCCAAAGCCTCAGTATGCGCTTCATGACTTCTTGCACAACCAGCGAGCCCGAAGCGCACGCCTACCAAAAGGGCGTGTCCCCCCAATCTGTTAGGTACCCAGAATCTTCGCAGAGAACAACCTCTGCATTCCCCTCATCTTCACAGTACGACCTCCGAGTTGGAAACTTCGACTACTTCACTCCCCCTACGTTGTTGTCACCTATGGTTCCTCCTAACGGCCCTCGTGCCTACCACATGCACCCAAATGGCAGGGGATGGGTCGGTGGTCAGGATGTCGAACAAGGAACCCCAGCTCATCTCGACATACAGACGCCAAATTATTCAGACAGCCAAAGTCCCTCTAGGCTGACGCAAGCGTCGCCGGACAGTTCATCCACAGAATACACCTTTAGTGACGACTCGGACATGGAGACCGGCCGTGTCATGTCAAAGATGATGGACCACTTCCAGGTCCATACGCCCCCTCTGGATGTGGAATCGTCAGCGCAGATAGCAGAGCAAGAGCTACCCACCCCATCCATTATGACCTTTCGGCTAGGTCGTCGATCCCTTCGGCCAGTCACAGATCCGGACAGCGCAAGGATTTTGGAGAACTTCGACGACGCTGATGAAGGCACATCAGAGAGTTCATGTGAATCTCTGTCGCCGTCTTCGCCTCCTTTTTATTCTCCCGGTTCTTTTTCTGGTGGGAAAGCGGCAGGAAGCTGTGGAGGGAGGGCTATGATTGGGGTGGCTTCTCCCATCGAAAGGTGTTCGTCATACACCCCCGATGAGATTCCATTTCGTGGCTCTGATGGAAATATACACCCCCTTACTCCACGCAATCCAAAGCCAAGGACGGGTAGATCGTCCAAAAAGTCCAAAATGCATCAGTGCGAAATCTGCCATAAAAATTTTCCGCGACCAAGCGGTCTAAACACACACATGAACTCTCATTCCGGAGCTAAACGTGTGTCGTAGTCCTATATTTTACTCTTCATTACTGACCTCCGCGGCATCTGACAGCCTTCAAGTGTCCGGTGCCGTCGTGCGATAAACGATTTGCTGTTCGATCCAATGCCAAACGCCACCTGAAGACGCATGGCATTAACCCCTCTTTGATTGAGGGCCCATCTCCAGGCTCCAACTTTATAGTTGGGTTTGAAGAACCTCTCGTAAATCACCATGTTCACGACATAGGCCGGTCACCGACTAGGCTCAGGTGGATCTCGCACAGCCTCGCCACGAGGACGCAACCCGTCGCCGACTGGATCGGGTCCCCATCGTCGGCTGGGGACGAATCAGAAGGCACATACCCCATACTCTCATCAATGTTGCCGGC
Organism: Rhizopogon salebrosus TDB-379; assembly: GCA_029603245.1. Classification (NCBI taxonomy): domain Eukaryota; kingdom Fungi; phylum Basidiomycota; class Agaricomycetes; order Boletales; family Rhizopogonaceae; genus Rhizopogon; species Rhizopogon salebrosus. The sequence goes on along the minus strand of MU836990.1, from coordinate 235,036 downwards.
AGCGGCGTCCTGTTCATCATCGAACCCAACACCGGTTTATCATTACGGGAATAGGGACTCTGGAGCGAGATCTCGTCACCACCACCCCAGTCAGGTCCATTCTCGCGGAAACTCAGAGGAATGATGGCGCCCTTCTAGCTCTTCCCTATCGCTCCACTGCAAAATTCAAAAGTTTGTGGCGCCGTCTTGCGCGCGTGCACACGTCACGTACTTATTTACAGAACTCGGAAGCTTGATGCTTTACCGGCTAATGCAGATACTGACCGACGTTGATTATAAGGGTTACGATGTAGTGATTTAGCACTTGTATTCTAGGTTCGTTGCAATATTCATTATTGGGTTTCAGTGGACACTTGAGTTTTCTCGCTTTATATTTGGCAAGCGATGCGGTCCGTATACCACACGGTTAACAATTCCGACAGGAATGTCGTATAGCTCAAAAATAGCATCCGGATCCGCATGTTTGAAATACGGATTTTTATCTAGACCAGGGAGGTGTGATTTGGTATCTGCATGCTGGCTTAACCTCGTGGCAACAAATCTTATTTTCGAACTTACCGATGAGGGTGCTTAGCTCGGAGAAGGCGGGAGTACGTGCAATGGCAATGGAAAAATAGACGAAGTACGTCAAAAGTACGAGTACAATGGAATATGCCGGGAGAAGAAGAGCCCATTCTCTTAGTATGAAGAGTTAGTTAGATCTGAAGTCTTTCATGGAAAGAAATTAGTGTGATTCACCTACTCGGATACCATTTCACGCCCAGCCAGACGATATATTCATCTGGAAGCAGGGCCCACAGCAAGTACAGGACAAATGCGATAGTCGTGGAGGTCCAGGCCACAAAGCCATAGAATTCTGGTGCACGACTGCGGTATCCGTCGGGTTCTGGGGGAAATGAAGCTAGCGGTGATATTGGCGACGTAGGCTCCATTGCCGGCCAAACTTAAGAACAAAGTGCAGAGCTGAGATTCAGATTATATAAAAACAAACACCCGTCGGAGCAGAGTGAGATGCACGTCACGTCACACGGCGCATAGCTTTTCCCGCGATCCATCCGGGCCATCGTCTCCAACATTGAGTGAACATCGTCGCTCGGTACTCGCGGATCTGCAATTGCGTTTCGTAGCCGCTGAGCCACCTTGTCGGTCCCGGCGACATAGACTCTCATAGACTTGCTCGACGAAGCATTTTGATCTTCGCTCACCCAGACCAGGCAAAGTCATGTCGATCCTTCAAAGCACTAATAAAAGAGCACTCCGCAAGGCGATGATCACGACCCTTCGGCAACTGCCCCACTCCGACATCCAGTCGCAATGTGACTTCTCAAATACTGTACGCTTCGCTACTGGTAGCTGACATGCTCCGCGTGAAGCACAGGCCATCACGGAAAAAATTCTCTCATTGCCCGCGTTCCAGGAATGCAAGACAATCAGCTGTTATCTTAGTATGCCGGCAGCAGAGGTTCAGACGACTTCTTTGATCTTGGATGTACTTGGGGATTTAAGTGCGTCAACGTTGAACCTGTAGCCTTGCAACCAGTTTGATGAGCTAAAATCTACACAAACATCAGGGAAGGCATTATTCGTGCCTAGCATTACACCAAGTGATGACTGCATGGACTTTGTACGTGTGTACACTGAAGAGGACTACCGCAGCCTTCCGTCAGGTTTATGGGGTATCCCGGACCCAACACCAGAGTGGTCAGGCAAGAAGCGGCAGAGTGGTGCGTCAAATTTGCATTGCAAGACACGCCCAATCTTAGTTTTCCAAGTTTTTGATGCAGACTGTAGTAATCTGGACGTAATTCTTGTACCAGGTCGGTGTCGATGTATTGACATGAATAATATCCGTCGAGATCAACCTCTTTTTTACTACAGGCGTTGCATTTGACCGATCGCTCTCGCGACTTGGGCATGGCAAAGGCTACTACGATCGATTCATAACATCGTATCGTTCCTCTCCAGGGCTATCGAAACCACTGCTAGGTTGGTACGCCGTGAGAAGTGTGGAAGCATAATTTAACCGATTATATCAAGTTGCCTTGGCTCTGAAGCAGCAACTTCTGGAACGTGGCCAGGTGCCGATGTTGGACCACGATTGGAAGATGGACATGATTATCACACCTGACGAGATTATCACCGCACCTCAAGGTGAATGTCAAGATTCATGAAGAAGGTTAAAGAAGGTTGGAGAACCATTCATGCTTCGTGGTTTGCTGGCCACATACCTGTCATCAAACTATCGATGTGGCATGTACGAATGTACTTACAAAGATTATATGGGCGCCAGGGAGGCGGTCCTAGTCCTGACTGGTATGTAGGAGATGAAAGAAGCCGAACTATTCTGTCATGGAAGTTAGCACAGGATATCTTCCCAAGAGTGAACCTTGTCCCACCCGGTTGTTCGAGAGTCTGGCACAATTACCAATCGATACGATCGGCCGCCTGGTAGATAAGTCGAAACTGTGCATATGAGCATGTAGTATGTGGTAGCGCCACGCCACTGGGCTTACCTAGTTGTGGTACCATTGCCGCCTTTGCTCCTGTCTCGAAGTTCCCCGGAGAGCCATCCGCATTGAGCAATTTTGTCGACATTTGGGAAGTGATGATAATCTGTCTAGAATGAGGAGAGCTAATCATGACGTTTTGCTCTTTGCTCTTACTGTCATATTCTTTGATGCACTCGCTTGCAGGAATACCTGACGGATCTTTTCAAGCAGCACTGTCCGTTTAGAAGGTTGAAGGTCTCGATGAGATAGGAACGGAAATGAAATAGAATTGAGAATAAGAAGTCCTGTCTGTCTGCTAGTTCATACTTGGGTTTGATGCTATCGATTAGCTACGTACCTTCGCTTGAATTTCTGGCAGTAGGTTATGTATGAATATCATAAGATCCGGCAGGGTATGAAGGTGCGTGTAGCGAATGAGATTCTGGTACTCGGCAGCCGCAGGGGAAGCTGTGGTTGCACGTTGTCACTCTTGCTGTTCATCCGGCCGTTAATAAAGTGCGGCTCACTGCGAAAGGTCTTTTTGATGGTGGCAAGACTTGTCATGTTCTGGGTATCTGCACCCCATTTCTCAGAAAAAATTACACGTCAAATGAAAAGCACTATCACCAACAAAAATGACTTCTTCGTTGGCCTCAACGAAAAGGCGCATATAATCAAGTGCAAGAGTTTCTTTGAAACTACCGGGGGGTCCGGATATCTCTAGTATGCGTCCCCTCGGAAGGCCACCCCCGAGGACCGCGTTTACAGCAGCGTAGCTGCACACAAAATTCTGTGTTCGAGATATCAAGGAGGCTACGGATTGGCTTATGGGGGGTCGTATAGACCGCTGGGACGCAGTGAGTATGGCTTGCGAATCGGAGATATGTGTCCCCAGTTCTGTGGGGTACCTATAGCTTTCTCTATCGAGATCGGCGGAAATGAACATGTTACGCACCCTTTGACAGAACTTCTACGGGGGTACTCGAGAGATCCGCAAGCGTTTCATACCCTGCACGTCCCAGGGCTAATCGGGCTGAGGACGGCAGGGTGGAGTCGAGGAAGAGATTTATAGACATGCTTGGAATTGAAGCGAAGGCTGTGAAGTGGTGATAGTTGATTGCGGCAGCTATCTTGCTCACGTTCCACTCAGGTCGCCGGTTTCTAGTACCCTGAGTCCTACGGGAGAGGCGCCTATTACTCGGACACGGTGCAGGGTATGAGGTATACTACAATAAATAATAATTCACGTGAGGTGTCGCGTGCATAAACACAACCAAACCACGCGCGGACTTGTTCTTTCCCCATCGCTGCAGGGTGCAACTTACCAGCGACCACAGCCTGTAACACCTAGACATCGCATTTTTTCCTTTTCATTTCTTGTCGACCACAATTGTTTGTTTATATCCAGTATTCAGTTTTATCTCCCATGACTCGCGATACATTTGCCATCAAAGTTGAGAATGTCCCTGAAAATAGTTGGTTTTAAATACATGGTGAAATGCTGATCTAACTGTCCCGGTGGTTCTAGTCGAGCTGAACGACATCGAGTCCCTGTTTGATAGCGCCGTAGGTTCGTGTTCTGTCACGCTCAGTTCGTACCGGATCTAATAATACTTCATAGGTTCCGTCTACCGTACGGAGGTTCATCGTGATGGAACCAACGTTAACTCGCTGTTCTACGTACTACGTTTTCTCTCACATGACGCCTTTAAGCAAGATTTGTACCCCACTTTTCCTATTGTGCCCACTGACCACATGACAGGAAAGCGCTGCATATGTCTGGTTTCGCCATTGGTGGGACACCAATGTAAGTGCTCTCTTACATGAACAGATTAATCGATCCATATATGCGATGTTCAAAAGCATCGTAACACCTGCCACCGATATTCAACCATCGTCTCCAAACACTGGAAAGAGTTCTGATATGCGTCGAAATCTCTACGTACTTGGATTGCCCTTTGATCTCACCAAGTGTGTATTCTTGGTTCTTGCATCTGTCATATTCACCAGCGAGTAGGGCGGAATTCACCAGCTTGTTCTCGCGTTTTGGCACTGTCGCACATGCCGTGATTCTCGCCACGGTCGACAACGCATCTCGCCGCCGCGGTTTCGTGGTAATGTCAACCCATGAGGAAGCCAAATGTGCGATGAATGCCCTCTCGCGGACGCAAATGAAGTATTAGAGCATATATTTTGAGAAAAGCTCATCTTAACGATACGTTATAGAGGACACACGCTTGATGTATCTTGGGCCGTCGTACAACGTTCTCAAGGTGGGATCTCAGGGAAGTCGCAAGTATCCCGTTGTACTGAATCATTACAGGTTTCCTAGATGGTGCAGACAGGTCGATTGTACTGGCATCCTCGGGCCCTTCGTCACTTCCAGAAATGGTGCCTGCTCATCAACCCGCGCCGTCCACTACCAGCTTGTCCCATTGTACTTCCAAGCAGTGGAATGTCTCATTAACACCTTCTTCGAAGCTGCTGGTATTAAACTTGCCGACTCTTCTCTTTGCTCAGACCAGTGACTTACATCCCTTGTTCTATCCTTTTGGACCCATCAAGGAGGTGAAGCTGTTGGACACTTCTACGCTCAGCAATGGAACCACGAGTGCTTTGGTTGAGTACACGGACGTCTCCAATGCTCAGGAAGCCAAAGACACACTTCAGCGGCAGTTGTATGGCAGTTTACGCTTAGAAGTCTGGTTCATCCGAGACAGTATTCATCCAATTGAATGTTCTGCTACTGCGTATGCCCAGCCTTCCATGGTACCGACAACGTCTGATGCTGGACTGAATCCCTTTGCTGCCCCTTTCGTCCTTGGCTCTCGCCACTTCCCGACTCTGACACCTGGTCCCTTTGTCAACGACTTCCACGAACCCGGCTTTCCTAGCGATACCCTTCAAATTGCCTCTTTTGCGCCGCACCCTGCTATGAATCACTTTAGGCCATGTGTTGCCAATTCCATTTCTCGGTCCAGCTCAGCAACGAGCTCGAGGTAGACCTGTTATCTTTGAATGGACGAAGCTAATATTTTGACTTAGCTGGAGCAACGACACTCGACCATACAGGCCTTCCCACACACCATTCTCTCCTTTCATCCGCGGAAACACACCAGCGCAATTCACACCACTTTTCTACGCTTGATCGATCGACTTTCCCCAGGACCGATACCACCCATTCGTGCTCTTAATTCTAATGCTTCACTCCCTTCAAGAAACGGATTCGAAAGACTTTTTCTTCTACACAAAACAAACAGCATGTGTGCATTAGCGTTTATGTTATTGATTCTTGTTTTAAGTATGTCGTTCATTGGTTTCCTCCATCTATTCGGTGCTGACTCTCCAGTTATCCGTGTCAACAAGTTGTTGTTTCGCCGTGTCTCAATACTTAATACTCCTGGCTTGTATCTCTGTCGTCGCTGTTGTATACTGCGTTGTTTGTCCTGTATATTCTATCAGACATGGATTTTGTAATGTTCGTGAATCGTTCATAAAAGTGATTTAGCCAGTGCCAGTGAGGCTTTATATAAGTTAATTTACGAATAGGCGCGCGCGCGCTCTGTGACGCCAGTGGCAGTTGCTGTTCTTATGTTATTAGATAACTTCCAGCTGAGCGTCCTCTAGACACCTTCGCCGAGGGTGAAATTTTGAAAAGCTATCACGACCCTTTGGAATGCCAGCATACCAGGATCTACCTTCACGTCCGAGTCGTTCTCGTCCCGTCGGTTCAAGACCTTTTCAGAGGCGCTTCCTTTCTTCCGATTCACAGAAGCCCGAGGAGTTTGTGGTTACTTCCAGGTCATCATCAAGCAAGAGCGAGGCATTAGCCAGTGGCCCGAGCGCCACGGAAAATGGCGGTAGCAGCTCGCAGATTCATGCTCGAGCTCCATCCAAAGTTTCTACGTTGCAACTCGGCGATGCCAACGGCGGGCTGTTTTCAGATCAACATGGTTCAGAAATTTGGATGGAGGAGCCTCCGGTTGAGTCTCCAATATCATACCCGGTCGACGAACAAAGGTCGGCGCGCCCAGTGGGTGTTTCCAACCCTCCCTTGCAGAAGAAGTCCTTCTCCGCATTGTCCCATGCTTTCAAGGCATCCAGCTCGTCTTTCAACACTCACCCGCCTTCTATTGACTCGGAACCATCTGCCTCAGGGAACGCTCCCTCTCGAATGCCTTCAAAGGTCCGCTGGGAACAGTTGCGACAACATGTCATGGTAGCACCCCTTCCAGCCTCTCCTCCCCTGTCTGCACGGGTACTTCCAATCCTTTCCCGACCACATACGCCTAAGCTATCGCGCTTTCCACGGCTTGGCTTCCGACAAGTTGTAGAGCACGCACGTGAGGCTGCAGTGGACGACTCTCGCGGGTTTGCAGATGAGCTGCTCCAGATTTGTTGGTCCGCTCGTATTCCGGACCCTGTACGACAGGGAAAGCATGAACGTGACGGAACATTGGGCGCAGTCAGCTCTTCATTACACCTCCCGTTCGTGTCGAGTACGACTCTCAACTCGTTTGCCACCGGGAGTACTTTGGTGCAGGCTCCGACTATTCAGAAAGCGTTTCATATGAAGCGGCCTCCTTCCACAGTGTCAGCAGGACCCGACGTCGCGCCTGTCGCGTTATTGCATGATGTCATCCTTCGTTATGCGTCGAAGAACACGACCCACCTTCCTCATGAGACTCTTGTGCTTTCCACTCTATTGAAACCATTTTTGTCGAGCGAAAGTAATCAGAATGTGGATGAGGACCAGTGGACTGCAATTGAAGCCTTTGAAGTTGCTGTCAAGACCTGGCAACCGACGTCGGATGATGTACGTGGTCACAATTCGCGCTTTGTGAAGTTGGTTGCTCATTTGATTGTAGATTATTGTGGAGAGGTGCATTTGGTGTTGCGAAGCTGCTTCCACAGCCTCCTTTCTTCGAATTCGCGTTCTCGGCGTTCTTACGTCTCTCTTGTTCCCCCGTACTGGCCCCATCGAGCTCCGGGATGCTCACACATTCCTTTCTCTAGTACAAGCGCTAGTCACAACGTTGCTCCTGATACAAGATGACCGGGATGCGGCTATTATAAGGGACATCATCTCGCAGCTTCGCAGCGGAGGGTGTGGGAGCATAGCGAGCTTTCTCGCTGCATCAGAGATTGATGACTCTCCGATCATGTTCATTGGTGTGAGCGAGTCTGAAGTTAGGGAAGCTTTGGTTGCTGAAGCAGTGGTCCGCTGCTTTGATCATGGGTCTCTAACTATGAAGCGGAAGGTCTTGCACGAACTCCTGCAGGTGAACTTCTCTTCTTGGTACCCCAGGCAAACTCAAGCTAAACAACCACCCGCATAGGAGTTCTGGACACATTTTCCCTTCTCAGGATCTTTCTCTCCTATTACTTCGGTTATCCGTTCCCGAACTGTGGTCACATTCGCTCATGCTGCATCTGTCTTTTGTGCGTCCGTGAAGTCGGAGCATCTAGATATGCAGGTCATCTTGAACGTCGTGAATTCGCTCATCGTTCCGGAGATGACGTGTCTGACCGGTAAACGGGCGTCGGATGCTCGTGCCGGCGTGTCCAAACTTCTATTCGAACTACTCCGCATCGAGGGTGCTACTCACAAGTTCTTTGGGGACATCTGCAGTCTCACTGGGCAGCTGTTGGAAATGTCCGATTGGAAAATGTCTGTGGGGAAGGTGATGCAGCAATTTGTAGGTGTTACTGTTGTGTATTGGATAACAAAGACAGCTTACCCTTCCTCCCTTTACGGATCGCTGAGGGTGAATGGCCCACCGTAATCAGATTTTTAAGTGTACTCTTTCACTTACCAGATGAGCTTCGTGGTAAGCTGCTCATGCTGTCCATACCATTTTTGCAAGAGGTAGGTTTTTTATTATTTGCTGATGATAGCGTAGTGTACATTTAATAAAATATTAGAGAATCGTCGCAGATCCCCCTCCTCCGCCTTGCCTAGAGCTCACAGGCATCCTAGACAAAGCATCGCGCACATATCCTCAAGTATTCTATAAACCACTGTTCACCTGCGCAGCATCTTCAAAGACGCCCACAATAGTCAATCAGCTTGGAGTTATCGCTGCGCTCTCGGTGTTCCTTCCCGACTTCTGGACGAGAGACACCGAGATGATATTGGTGGCGTTGATGAATGATTCATCCGCTGGTTTACAACCTGGATCCAACACACAAGCGAAGCTTGGGCAGATGATCATACTGGTCGAGCTGATTGCGCTCGTCAAGGCAGTGCCACGAATCAAAAAAGACGTTTTTGTGAGTCGTTTCCCAGCCAGCATGTTTTCGACCGTACTGAATTCAATGGTTACAGCACTCCGAGGACTCGGACATTGCCACAACTCGATTTTTCAGTATGCTAGAAGCCCGTTTGGGCGTACTATTAGAAGCGAAGGTAAGCAGGAAGCGCTTTAATTCGGCGGCACGATCCATGGATCTATCGTCTACATCATACAGGAACGAACTACTCTGCTACCTCTTTCCATGCGTTTGCTCTATATGGTCTTGTATACAGAGATCAGACTCTTTACAAGATCCGTAAAGCAGTATGTTCTTTATTTTCTGCTATTGAAATCAAAGATTGACAAGTCGTGCAGTCCAACTTGGTTGCCATCATCTATTAGTTGGTTGCTACAGTCGTGTGTTGGAGCTGTAGTAGGTGAAGATGAGCCTTTGGTTGTAGACGAGGTCGTAATTAGCGACGTCACGCGAGTGCTAGACCAAGTCAAGGATATTTATGCCTCGGCAGAGGATAGTCTTCGAGTGTCTCGTCAGGTGGGTTTCACAATAATTTTCTTTAGGTCGATACTGAAAAGGATCACAGCGGCGAAGCATAATGACCCTGTCTTCCAATGCCAACGTCATTCTTGGGGACGGTACTGAACGCATGGCTGTCCTCATCGACGTGTTTCATGAGAGAAAGTTATTATTGTCGTGCCTACCACGATCCGTCACCCCTCAAGCTCTCAGTTTACTGGTGGTAATTTCCGCCTGCCTTACATCAGAAGATTACTCTCTCGTGGGCCCTTTCCTGTGGACACGATGTTTTGACTGGGCGGAACCTCGGACAGTGCTTTCGGTGCGTACTCCGCGCAGATAAATAAGCTGTGATCCTTACCGGACTATTCTAGGCCTCTTTTCTGGTCATGCAGTGGGCGGAAATGGCACCTCAAAGCGTAATTGAACTCATCAGAAAAGACTTACAGAGGCCAGTACAAACATTTACCTTACATGCACGATCTTAAAATTCCCTTTCCATCTCACAGTGCAGAGAGTGCTGTGAAGGTCACTGCAATCCGACGACTGAATATGCTGGCGAATATGCGCTTCCAAATCCTGTCTCAGCCTTTTTTGTTAGGTCGGAACCGTCGTCGACCGTTTAAATTAGCTCGAGACCCATTGCCATTTGTTCCAACCGACATCGGCTCAAGCTTATTTGTACCAGAAGAAGAAGACGACGATATCGGGGATTTACCCAAAGAACTGCGTAAACGCTTAGCTGAGGTGGGGTGGCTAGATGAGAAACGACCGACGGACCAGAAACGTGAATGGGTAAGGACACCTTTGTCACTCTTGCCCAGTTATTTCCAAGGTCGAAATGCTGTCGCAGCGGAGCGACTTCAGTCATCACCTGTATTGTCCCCCATATCAACGCCAGCCAACCCTAGTTTCTATAGCGATACTTCGGACGGCCTCCTTAGTAGACGATCATCAGATCCTACAAACCGTGGTGTAAAGCGTCGTGCGGTCTTCGTTCCTACCCTCGCGACTCTATTTCCCCTCCTGGTCTCCATGACCCTCGATCCATGTGTTGACGTCTCATGTGCGGCTCGCGACAGTGTCATGGATTTACTACGGCATGAGCCTGCTCTTCTTATTCGACCCATTCTCGATCTGCTGGCCAATAATGAAGAGGCGGCCACGACAGCTGTTCGAGGGCTCTTACACCTAAATCAACACCTTCCTCCCGCTATGGCCCACTATACATTCAACCATCTTGCTGGATACCTGAAATCAGTCGCTCGCGATATCACTCCGAAAGACGCACTTCGCAATTTTGCCCTTGCTGTTGCTCTCTTGTCGAACCTAGCCACTCAAGTCAACGAGATGTCCATCAGGGAGATTCGGCGAGCAAAGATGGATTTGTTTCTCATTCCGTCCGGGTCACTGTGGTTTACGTCGTCTGCTCTGTCAGGCCCAATGTTTCCACATGCTCTGCCTCCCAGCGAAAATTCGTTAAAAGTTCCCCCATCCTTGGTGTCAATGACAATGATCCGCGTAGCGCAGCACCGGTTATTCCTATCCATGCTGAGGCGAAACCCTCAGGACGTCCAAATCATTCGGAAGAACATAGTGCACCTTGTTCTGCCGTCGATAGACACTTTGACAGCAGAGCGACCTCTTGAACTGTCCGATTTTATACCACGGAAGTTGTTCCAGCAACGAGCTGGCCCGGAGCCGCTTTTGACCAGGCTTTCCTTGACGCTTTCGAGGAGTTACCTTCTTCTCATAGCCCAAATTTTCAGATCTATGTCGAGGCATCTTAGTGATCGCAACGAGCTGGCTGTCTTCATAGATGGTCTGAATCGAATTTTACTCGCACATGGAGATGACATCGGGATTGTAAGCCAGTCATTGATTGGTGAGACATCAGTTGTTCTCTTATTGTGGCCTGGGTCTGACTGCAGTGTGCAGCGTTGATGGTAGCAAGCACACGTTTCAAGCGTCTCTTCACGTCCGGTGGAGCGTATTCCCTGTTTATGTTATCTGTCATGAAAGTGTATACGGAGCAAGAACACAATCAGCGAATTCGGCAGGCAATTGAATACGCCATCAGTCGTTTTTACGCTTTCCACCAGGAGGCCTTCGTCTTTCAGACACTAGACGTGGTAGTGCACACTCTCTTGGAACCAGCCTGCGATAGCTCCTGGCTAGTGAAGGGCGTCTATCGTATGTTGTCTTCATTGAATCGCAACAATCCAATGGCAGGGCCAGACGCTTCTGGCATTCGAAATGTGAACAGACTTCAGGAGAAGGAAGCCCTACTGGTCACTACCGCTGATGAGAAACCTCAAACATTCATGGCTGCTATCCGAAGGGTTGGTAGCCAGGATTCGCAGCAGCTGATCATCAGCCTTCCCGAGGAGTACGAGGCGAAGTCACTTGATATGGACAATCTCGTACGGCTGTTGTTGACCGTTATTGGCCATGACCCTTACATCGCCAGAGCCCAAAACTTCCTATCGTTGCTAAGGTTGTCAACGACTGCACTGTACAATGCATCTAGAACGGCGAGGAGGGTGCTTTGTGAAGGCATTGACGCGGTTGGTACGATCGTCCTACGCGCAGCAGCGAAGGCGAAGCTTCCTGAATCATTGACGATGCAGTCACTTGGTGGTCTGACTGCGGAAGCATGTCAAGAGGAGGCTGCTCTCGTGGACAAACTCCACAAGAAATCGAAGGCCCCGAGCGATCTCACGGCTATGCGGATGGAATATCTCAAACTGGCACTCGCATTTGTCAAAACTGGTGGACAGTTACCTCATACTGCAACTAACAAGATTTTCGATATTGCAAAAATCCTTCTGCGAGAAGCATCGCACGCGGGGAAGGAAGTCGCTGATTTCCTATGCCAGTATTCGAAGGCCAGTCTCGTCGACCGTTCACCCAACACCAAGGAAGCAAATTCCCTTCTCGAGGACCTTGCTCCTATCATGAGCGCCTATGGTTCTGCCATCAACTTTGGTGGTGTTTACGAGGCTATTTCTCACCTGACTTCTGACAGCCAGCTTATAAATGATGCCAAACTCTCAGGTTTGGTGGTAAAGCAAATCTGCAAGAGCGGTCTGGAGTCTCAAAGAGCTTGGGACTCTGGGCGCAAGGGACCTTCGATGGTCTCACTTCTTGTCAAAGCCATCGCCTTTCGGGGGGCCGATGTAATTGCTGAGATCGCGAACCAGCCTCCGTCGCATAAATTCCTGTCCGGCGTTGTTTTCAAGCTCGTTCTTTCTCTTGAAACGTCTGCTTCATCGTTTGTAGGATATCATAACACGTGGCTGCGCGGCGCTCGCGTCAGTGCATGGTTGCGGCTCCTTTCCTATGCGATGGCGGCTTGCGAAAAACCAGGCCAGTCCCGGCAGTCTGCCTCCCCGCTAGAGCGACGGAAATCTGACGATAAACATCGTTCCGGATCCCACAGCAAAGAACAGACCTTGATGCTGGTTTCCGCAATTCAAATCATCAAGGTCATTATTGTAAGAGCTGGAGATGACCTCTCTGCATCTCTACCCGCAACGTGGACCCGCATTGCTGCCCTCTTCAGGGCTCTTGTTTCTGACGGAGATGCACGGTTTGTCGTTCAATCAGTCGACCAATCCGCCCCCCCTTCCCCCATTCACTCACCCCGATCAAGTTTTAGTGCGGTCTCATTTGACCCTTTTCTCACACCATCTGTTCCCCTTAACACCCGTCACTCGTCTCCAGCTAAACCACGACTTGTTGACTACATGCTCTGGTCTCTTCTGGAGCTCATTACCCGCTACCGCACACCCTTGATCCTCCAATTGAAGCTGCTCTCGCAGGAAAAAGTTGCTCTTCTTGACGAGCAACTTCGCGGTTTCCAAAGTGGACCACATCACTCACCCGTACAAAGGCCTGCATCTATCTTCTCTAAACCGAGGATGCGATTATCGAGCGTGCATTCTGCTGTGTCGCCGTTCCTCAGCAGTTCGCCATCAGCTTCTTTGAATCCAGGCCAGATGTCGCTACGCCCACCAGTGTTTGAATCCACACCACGCAAGGCAGGGTTTGAGCGCAGTCCAACTGCGTCTCCAGCCAGTGCGCAGCCACGCATCGTTCACCTTGGTCCTACAACACCAGACTCGCATCGCTTGGCATCATCCAGCGAGGATTTGCGTATGCTGACAATGTCGACGTTCGTGAAAAGGGGGCCCCTGGTGCGTGCTACATACCGTCGCGTAAGGCTTGTGCAGGCATGTATGGGATATGATTTGCTGCTACCACTGCCTGTGGAGTTCGAAAGGCCCTTGCCAACTGCGTCCGAGAGTGCTAGCATGATGGATGATACGGTTAGGCCCGGAGGGGACGTAGTTGAAGAGTCAGGGGGGATATGGACGATGAAGCAGGCGGTAGATGCCCTCGTGAACGAGATGCGTGATTTGGAGCTGGAGTTTTGTGAACGGGAAGCATGGAGAGAGGTGTTGGACGAGAGTATGGTGGTCGTGGAGCCTGATGCGAATGAGAGTGATATATTTTGACATGGATCATTGTACTAATCTGTTATAGTTATGTATACTTTGTTATGAATGATTCATCTTTGTTGAGAACCACTCTTCCGAGTCCTTCCGTAATGATATTTCGAAAAACCTTACGTGACCAGATGCGAGCTCCTGCAATTGTGGCAGGTACCGAAGCAAACCGGCAAAGTGGTGAGAAGCTAGGCCTTCAAGCTGTACCGTCACGAAAAGCAATATTTCAAGGCAATCTGAGGCAGTCGAGGATTAATAGCTCATTCAATCGTTTGGCTGAAATTTGCGGTAACGCTGGAATGATAATATGTATACGTCTCAATAGAATGGCAGTGGCAATTGTCTATTTTACGCTTGTTGTGCTACTTTCTTTCTGGTTCACAAGGCAAGGAACATCCGGTCACGTGATGTTCGTCGAAATGTCACTGGCGTCTACTTACTGTACCTTAGCAACCTGTAAACGCACATGAACTATACTGAGACGTCGTTATTACTGGGTATCCGAATACGTACAAACAGTAGTTCCTACAACAGAAGAACACGCAGAGAACACAAACGCAATTTAAAAAGCCCGCGCACACAACTGGCTTACACTACGAGGCCTCCAATGACGAGCGCCGCCACCATGCCAAGCCACGTGCTCATCGCGCTCGCACTGACGCCAATCAAAGCAGGTGCACCGTTGATCGTGCTGGCATTTGAGAAGGCGATGCTGGGCGTGTCGAGCGAAGAGTTGGTGCTATACACGTAAGAAGTCTCGGAGGCGTTCGGCGGTGTGGGGTCGTTGCACTGTACTGAAACCGACTGGAAGAGTGCGTAGAAGTGGCCTGCGGGATGTTTTCAGATATGCAAAGAGGTGGAGGGGGTGAAAAGGCGCACCAGCTGAAACGTAGTCGGGGTCATTCCAGTTGATCATACCTCCGGCCCATTGCACAGTGCCTTGAGCAGAGGAAGCGATACCGGCGGGCCAGATACTGCAAGGGAATGAAATGTCACATTCTATGATCACAGACGATGAAACACATGTGCACAGCAGAAAGTTGTGGGAGTAGGACCACACTGCTCTAACGAGTAGAGGTACTACACCACCAGCACAATCACACCATCTACACCCGAGCAAATAGCCTAAAATGGATGTACACTCACCTCAACTGAATGCGACTGGGCGTGTTGGGGAACTGGACTACGCCGGTCGAATTATTTGTGGTCTCAGCAGTGGTGATCGTGCGGGTCGCGTTTCCATCCACCAAGAAAGTTAGCGAGTCAGGCTGCCAGTCAACCTATCGGAGATGAAGTTAGTAGGTGCCTTGGCTTCGGAGAAAAATGAAGTGATGCGATAGATAGCCGGCACCAACTACAGGGCACATAAAGGAGAGCATTCGACTCAGGGTGTACTCGGCTGCGCCTTTGAGGAACTGGACGAAATTGAAGACTGACGGTAAAGTCATGCCAGTTGGAATATGTATCCGTGAGACCGGCCTCAGTTACACCGGCGGTTTGTGCAGCTTTTGATGGTCGCGCAACCAGGCGTGTGCACAGATGTACAGATCACATTTGGAATTGGAGGAAAGGGAGGCACCAACAATCAACTCCTTCTGCAGGGTAAAAAATTACAACTAACGAAACTCACGGATAACTCCTTGCCAGAAGTAATTGCTCTGTCCGGTGGTCGTCAGGTTTCCAGGAAATTCCCAGTCGATCTCATCTTTGATGCTGGACATTGTGATGAACGCGGTAACGACGCCCGCCCAGCGGCCAGTTTTTACTATAAATGATGTTAGCATGCTTGTTGTTCGTTAAGGTACTCAGGTCAAAGAGAGAGGGATAAGTCAGGAAAATAGTAAACTCAAAAGGAGAGGAGTATTATCAGGGAAGCCAGTAACCTTAGATGGATGAGATGCTCTTCAATGCCAATAACTACTGACCCCATGAAATTACTGACTCTACAGAGCTTCTCTGGATGGGTGGTAGAAAGGGAAATGAAAAGCAAGACGGGTGTATTTCAAAGACTGGGTCACAAATAATTGCCATGAATAAACGAAAACTCACGTCTAGCAGTGATTTGACCATAATGGACGTATCTGGTTGAGGACAGGAGGGTGCCGCCACCATTTTCAGTGAGGAGGAGGGCGATTGCAGCCTCGCCGTTAGATGTGGTGTTTATGATTGATCCCTGTTCAATGACCCAGTCTGTGAAGGTGGTCAACTAAAAGCAAAAACCAGGGGGAAACAAGAAATTCATGTATTCGGGGACTTACCATACTGAGAAGCATTTCCATTGAAGTAGGTGGAGTTACTAAGGATGCGAGAGGTATCCGACAGCGTGTACTGCATCGTCGTATGTATTAGCAGCGTTGGGCGGAAAAGTAGCGGAGGTACCTACGTTAGCATTTTCACAGATTGGACTGGGTGTGCATGAGTCCAGAGTGTGAGACCCAAGGGGATTACAACCGCCTAAACAGTACTGACAATGAAAGCGATTCAGCTGCGTATTGAGAATAATAAAGTAAGACACACGTATCCATCCCCGCAAAAGCCGTATTGACCTAAGTGAAGTAAGTCAGTAAAAAGTCCATGAGGAGATGATGTAGCGTGACGCACTGCAACAAGGATATGTTGACGAGCAGGGAGTCGTTGAGTTGCTTCAAAGATCCAAGGCAAGTCAGTGTTGCTAAATGAAAAATTTTAACAGGAGGAACCAACCAAGTAGCACCCTGCTGCGCCTGTACAAGAAAAGCAAGAGCAAGGAAAGTTAGTGCAAAACTAAAAAGAGTGATTTGCTTCATTAGAAAGACAATTGCCCAAGGGAGCGTGGAGAACGAATGTCGCGATCGGAGGAGCCAGAGGAAACAAGACAAGCTTCAGTAAATGGGCCAGATCATGCTCAGTCCGAATATGCCGTAATGTCCGCCATGTAGTGTTTTGGCCGCAACTTGCCGACATGTAAAACGTTGACATTGAGATATGTTTCAACAACCGTTGGCCAGGCAAAACAGTTCCAGAGTCCCAGGAATTTGAGTCTATTTGAGTCTAGACTCTGTTGTCCGCGAGTGTCGAAGGTATGTACTGATTCGACTCGCCCTACCTGCGGGGTTTAATTTCGGGAATTCCAGCGACTTGCATGCTGCTTCCAATGTTGGTGATACGCTAGGCTAGTAAATCCATCCAAACGACCATTAGCTGGAAAGACGTACTCTCTGCTCCACTTCTCTCTCGGAGCTGCCAGCACGAAGTCGGATGACGGTTACAGAGCGCGGTGCTATTCAATAAGAGGATCATTTGACGCCATGTTGCGAGAAGATCTGCATAATTCCCGCATGAGATTTTAGCAATTCAAGACACTGCATGTTCTGCGCTGTGGCATTTGCATGTTCGACAGAGTCCTCTTCATCCTTGTATTTCTCGTGGACTTCATAGTCTTCATTTGTTGGTAAAGTGTACCGTGACCTGAACACTTCCGGTAACTTCAGCAAGAGGTGTGCGAGAGCTTTATCACCAGTCAGACATCGTGTAGTTTACTTTCAGGAGTGTAAGGAACCCTATTCCTTTATGCGCCGAACGACTTGGAAACGCACCAACACTAGTCCCTTGCACTCAACGTGTAAAGAGCTTCACTCCTCACACCGAGGCGCGTCGGATACATTCCCTTCACATCAGCACGTGTTTTCCCCATCGTTCTAGATCACCATACCATTCTTTCACGTTTCACATTTTCACATTTCACACTTTCACCATCTCACCTCGTGCAGCCTCTTTGTCCATTATCGTCGTTATCACTTCTGACTCACTAGTACTGTCTACGCCACTCGTCTTTGTTGTTGCCTTGGAGTTGTACGAGCTCGACACGTGACTCCGGTTATTTCCATTTACTGTATCGTTGCGGCTGAACCTTATTTCGCCGGCTTTTCGTAGTGCGTAGGGACTTTTGTTTACCTTACGCGTTTCTTACGGGTTCCCTGTAAAACCTGAGTTGGTATTACTTCGGAAGCACGCGCCTGAGACTGCGGAAACTCAACTCGTCTCTCGCCACTCGTTCACGCTACGGCTCTCTACGTATTTAAGCCAACATGTACTTTCCTAGTAGGTTGTCAGAATCCATCCGTCTTGACTCGTACTACCAGGTTCGAACGTTATCGATTACAGTCACGCGTCATTCTCGAACATCTTCCTCTCACCAGTCGTGATCATCACTTTTGCCCTTCGAACTCATAGTCTTATCGTGTTACTGCGCGCCAAGCCAGCATCATCCTTACAGAAGCCGTCCGGAACCAATCATCTCCATATGAACAGGATTAAGCACCCAGGTCTATGAGCAGTGAGAATGTCAATTACGAAACAATAAGGTGCATACTATGACACGAAAACTACCAGTGCGGCACCAGACTAGTCCACGACACTGCCTCATATGCGCCAGGAGGAAGATTGCGCAAAGTGGCGGCCATAAGTATCAAGAGGAGCCCACGTCCTGCACTGTACATAAAACCTAAGATGATACCAATCACCACTGCCAGTGGACCCCTAAGCGGTACGAAAACTCCAGCTGCAATGCTCGCAAAGAGACCAAGCCATGGTGCGAAAATGATAGTAACGGTACTCATACGCCATACTACCTGCTCTCGGTATGTGGGGAAGGCAAAAGACCAAGCAATACAATGGATGCCACCAAAGACAGTTATCATGATCAATCCAGCAGGTAGAAGAATTATCTTGTCCAGTTCCTCCACTTCGTTACTGGCATCAAACGTTGGAACTCGATACTTTGCAGTGTCGCCCTTAAGCTTCACACCCAGAAGTTCGCTGAGCGGGTCTAAGATTGTATGCAGGATCTGTGGGAACTCGAACATAAGTCCTGGATAGACACTAAAGCAGACGCAATCAGCCTCAGCAGAACAACTGGGCGAGGCGCAGACGTACTCATCAAAGTAGGAGTCCTCTGGCTTGGACCCTGTCAATTTCCAGTAGACCGGATGAGGACATTGTACATTGAGAGGCTTATTCCACCACATAGCATAGGTGATGAAACTGAGAACCGCAAATGCAAGCGTCCCCGCCTCAAGCTGGGTGGTTTCGAGGTGATAAATTTTGCGGGAAATCAGCTGCAGGACAAACCAGGCGATTTGAAGGATGGCCAATCCTTTTGATATCATATCCCCTTTGCTCTTGTCGCGGATCTGGTTTGCAGTTAATTTAGGGACGTCAATATGTCCGCTTTGGGACATTTTGAGGAAGTTATCGAACGATAGTGTATGGTATGGCTCATCGTCGACATAAAGCATGAAACCACCCATCAGCACAAAAATGCTGTGAGTCTGAGTCCATGCATAATCTAATAAAGTACATGAGCCATCAAAATAACAAACTTTAATGTATGATTTGAAAGGGGACAAGTCGCCCTTACCTTCAGATTCCTGGCAAAAAAAACTCATCAACCACTTCTTGCACTGCCCTGCCCAGCTTTGACTGTCTTCATATCCTAGAGTGGTGCACTATGAACAACATGCAATACAGCACATCAGATGGCTCACCTGTAACATGCGCTACGAGAGCCCGGGTGTCCTCATGATCTGAGAAAGCAGCTCATCGATCAAGAAATATATCTAGAATACGAGACAAAAGCCGAGTTCACCTTTAAGTTCATGCTGCTCTGAGGGTACTTCAGCATTCTCGATACCAGAGGAAGAGGATACTGACTCGTCCAATGAGTATATTATGGAGCCGTAGAGACCATCACTCACTTTCCGACTGCTCTTGGGGATAACGAACACAAAAAAGCTCGGAGGCTTTGAATCGTGTTGTAATACGACGAGCGCAGAGCCGCTGTCGCATAGCCCAAACAGCGATCAGTTCAGGAAAGGTTAGAGCCATTATCATAATGCCAAGTCGTCTCCATAAAATAAGAACAGGCCCATCTTTAGGACTTGGAATGTTAGGATGAATGGCACTGTAAATGCATGCAAAGAGTGTCAGCGCACAGCTGAAAATGATGCCCCACGTGGTTCTATTGTTTAATGTTGGTGCTTCAACACTGCTAGTGGTGGTTGTATTTGCATTAGTGGGTGCCGCTTGAATCGCTCGAGCGATGTAGAGGGCGAACAGAAGTAAGCGCAACATTGGATGTCCAGGCGTCGTACATTGAACTACGTTTGTCCCCATTTATACAGCGATAATGCCTTTCCATGGGCACCCAAATGATCCCCGAGTCCATGGGGGAGGGTTCTGAAATGGCATCGTTCTCTGCAAACGCACCCGTGAGATGGGAATTTGATTGATTATTTGCACCTCAGGCAGCACTTTAGCGCCGGAGG
The DNA here is from genome assembly GCA_029603245.1 of Rhizopogon salebrosus TDB-379. Classification (NCBI taxonomy): domain Eukaryota; kingdom Fungi; phylum Basidiomycota; class Agaricomycetes; order Boletales; family Rhizopogonaceae; genus Rhizopogon; species Rhizopogon salebrosus. The sequence goes on along the minus strand of MU836990.1, from coordinate 214,960 downwards.
CCTGACCTCTCAGGTGGGGTTTCTATGTCATGGGAATTCTAATAACAGCTCACCTGGGAGTTTCGCTTCTAGAGCCTCCACCCGCACCTTGCGTGCGCACCTCCCGCACACCTCAATAGTTCAGTGGGTGCCCTGACTGACTGGTTTGTATCAGACATGGGAAGGCTTGGAGTGGGATAGTATTGATTGTCAACATAGAAAATGCAGAAACGATTATTTAATATTAACTACTGGATGAAGCCTAGAAGATAGTGTATGATGCTCAGGAGGCTTGTCTTAGCTCACAGGAAGCGCGTGCCGTGACTCACTAAGTCGAACTGAACCGGATGCAATGCTGACAACCGTGGATATAATTCATGCTGAATCAAAAACATACACTTCATGCTATTATCGGGTGAAATAAGTACAGTAGAAATGCTCATAATGCATAATGCATAAGAAATTATAAGAAATGAAAGAAACATGTTTGCCCATATACCACCACTATGCATTATGACCAGAGCATGATGCACGACATTTCTACCATGGTGCGTGAATTTATATGTCGAAAGTCGGTTTGTTATCGATTTCTTTTGTCATTGCTTCACCATGCATTATGAGCATTTCTACTGTAGTAAGTTATGAAAAGTGATGTCCTTTTCAGCCCGGCCCTGTTGGTACCAATTGGTACTTTACCAAGGCACTACATACCTACACCCTAAAATGCCCATGTACTCAATGCTATCTATAGCCTCTGCATTGAGAAATCTATTGGTGCTGCTGGAATGCTTAAAACTGTAGTATATACTCGAAAACGCCACTTTTCAGGCACTTTCACAATGGATCTTTGCTATCTACAATGTATATAATAGCCCTAGCTAAAATTTACCCAAGCCGCCACTCACGCCCATCATGTTTCAGGGAGTTCAGGGAGTTTCTCAAGAAAAAGCCTTCATTGTGGGAGAAATTCTCATGGTGATCTTACAATGCAAACTGCTGCCTTATGTTACTAGTAGCACCCATCCACGTGTACATGAACTGTCCAGGCATTTAGATATGCAAACATGTGGAGAAACAAGGCAGAACTTCAATTATATTCACTGGTGTGAAAACGTGACACATATGGCCATAGCCAGTGCGATTCGAAGTAACTCTAAGGTGTACGGCTGCATCGTCGTAAGAGTACTATAAGTTTGCCGTCAGTCTGATGTACTACAGGCAAGTCCAGACCATGTTCATGATGTTCCCTAGACGTCTTGATTATCGCTCACACCCAACCTTGGGCCGCCCCTGACTGCGTCTTTCATCTCTCATCTTATATCCCTCCATCATGCTGCAAGTTCATTAGACTGTCAAGTTTGAGTATAAGTTATACAGAGTCTAATGACTTTGTTTTCCTTATCATATGGCTGGACTTGGCCAGCTTCGTACAATGATCAGCGCTCATCGTAGGTAAGCTGATTCGCCATTCGTTTAAGTACTGGAGGTTTTCCTTGCAGACATACATACACCTTGGCCTCTCCTGCATGAACCATCGGCTGTGGCGAGAAATATAAACCGCAAAAACAATTTTCCGCACATGCTGAACGATGCAGCAAGAACAAATCGCTAACATTGGGAAGTGTTCTTTCAAAACTGGAGAGAAAATGAAAGTCGCGAGCAAGAGACAAGCTCCGTGATGCATAGAGGGCTCGTTTACCCGACTTGGTTGATGAACCGCTTGAAGAACTTGATATTCATCAAGAAAACCCGCTTCATGTGAGTCTGTCTAATTTCCTAAACATTAGCATCACTCATCAGTATCATAGGCACATGCCGTTGCAGGGCCATCACAATTGTCTACGCCAGTCGACGAGCTCGGGCTCGAATATGTCGATCTTGCACTTCACGACGTAAGTTTATGTTTACTTCTCCTGACGGTGCTTATCTCTACCTCCACAGGTTCTTTCAAGCGTTTGGGGCGTGCTATTCGCATGCCTCGCCGTTTTGTTGACTATCTTCCTGGCTCGGCAATATCTCTGGCTCACATGCCGAAGAAACACTCGGTCTCATGTACTTCCACAACCTGATGAGCACCCCCCCTCCGAACATAGCGATGATGGTTCGTCATTCGTCGTTCAGCTGCCTGCTGATCCGTTCGAAACTGTCCCTTGAACCATCATCACACCAAGATCTAAAATTTCAGTGAAAAGTAAGAATATGCTTACAGTTCAGCATGGGATAGAGTTCTTGACTGATGTTGTCAGATCCCAATCCGTGAGGATGCCCCCTTGACTGCGCAACATGACTTTACCTACGCTAACATCAAGAAGCGGGACTTCATGGAGTTCGGTCGCATCTCGGTGAGCTTGATCACCTTTTATAGATTCGACAGGCTTATAGTTACTCACCAATTAATACATCGCGCATGGCTCGAAACGAGGTGACCGGGGCTTGTGAAATGCTTGGGTTTGACGGCAATAACGTCTAGGACAAGACGATACGATCCATGTATAGTTTCTGTATCATATTCACGTATAGAAAGAACGGGATGTCTGAGTGCAAGCGTAGGAGATGCAGATGCAGATTTGCTTGGGGAGCTTGGACGACATTTCTGGCCTGTGTGATGAATGAGCGAAAACATGAAGTGTATCATTTCACCGATTTCCGCACTGCATCTGTTGTCGATGCAGCACGAGTGGGACTATGCGAACGGAAATCCGTGGCCTCTCCTTCTTTGAGAACTCTGTTAATAATACTTAATATTACTACGCAACTAGAGGCTATGGTCTGTCTGTCTCATTGAAAGGTTATGGAGGCTTCTTGTTCGATTTT